>CAKNET010000001.1:545756-651826 GCA_930272545.1 Sphaerostilbella broomeana
CCCCCCCCCCCCCCCCCCCCCCCCCCCCCCCCCCCCCCCCCCCCCCCCCCCCCCCCGCCTACATCGGCGGGGCGTTGCAGCTTTTGAGGATTCGGTAATACCACCAGAAATAAGCACCAAAAGAAGCAGCTAACCCGATGATTCGGCGATGCCTTCACCTGCAATATTTTCCTACCTATAGGCCTTATTCGTTCTACGTGGCGTCTCAGCCAAGCACATTGGGTTTGGAATAACCGTCGGCCCCTGTTCATAATTGGCGCTGATGTGTTTATTGCAGACAAATGCCCAATCTATCGTCGAATAAGGCGGCAACTTCCAGATCTGGTACCACATGTGAAGGTGTTCTATAAACAGACCCCAGCTGTCAGCACACCGTCAGCGAGGCTGTGCGGTTTTTGGAACGTTTCCAATGCACTGACAAGCCTCCCCCATGGGCTATTGAAGCAACGGAATGCTGTGGTGTACCAAGAGGGCGTACGATCTCGCCCGCCAGCCAAAGGGGGGAGCGGGTCATTGGAGCTGTTCTAACTCCCATTTCAATTTCGAGGTAAGAAAACAGAGCCACTTTTGTTGTTGTTTTTTGTAGAGGGGGGCGTGCGCTTCCGCTTCAAGCTTACTGGTGAGTCGCCTTGGTCGAAAGGAGTCGTGATGATAAATATATAAGTCTGTCATACCTTCGTCGCTGGAAGAGGTTGCATCTCAAAGAGCCTTATAACTACTCAACTACCCAGCCGACGCCGCATACTCGTTTAGCCTTTCTCTCGTTTAACATTAACTAATATCACCAACCTATCCTATCGTTTAGATCTACATCCAAGTTTTTAATTACAAACCAACAAGATGCACTTCAACGCTCTCGCCGTCGCTGCTCTCTCCGCTGTTGCCAGCGCCAAGACCATCCGTGTCAACGTTGGTAGCGATGGCTTGAACTTCACCCCATCCGACATCCAGGCCGATGTTGGTGATGTTTTGGACTTCAACTTCTACCCCCGAAACCACTCCGTCGTTGCCGCTGATTTTACCAACCCTTGCCACCCCAAGGCTGATGGTGGTTTCTCCTCTGACTTCGTCCCTACTCCTTCTGGCGTCAACGTGAGTTTCCCCTCTCTACCCACGTTCATCGTATCCCACGACCTTATTAGCTGACACTCCTTTCGCAGCCCAACGTCTTCCAGGTCACCGTCAACGACACCCGTCCCATCTGGTTCTACTGCTCTCAGCCAGTTTTCACCCATTGCCAGTCCGGAATGGTGGGTTCTGTCAACGCCGCCTCCAGCGGCAACAGGACTCTCGCCCAGTTCAAGGCTGCGGCTGCTACGGCCTCCACCAGCACCACTCCTGTCGGTGTCTTCGGTGGTGTTTTCAGCACTGGTAACGGCACCAGCGCGAACAGCACCGGTGGCTCCGGATCCCCCACCTCCAGCTCCACTCCTGTCCACACCGGCGGTGCTGCTGGTCTCTCATCCATGAGTGCCCTTGTTCTCGGAGGTGTTGCCGCCGCTATCGCCTTTGCTGCCTAAATGTTCGACGTGTGAAACTACTATGGGGTTAATGGATGGATGGATGCATTGTACATTTTACACCGATCTTCGTGATCGATTAAAGACTTTTTTTCTTTTGGAGGCATTTGACTCCGAGAAGAAAGAGTTTACCTCTAATTCGTAATCCCTGTTTTGCCAATGACAGGCAGCTCAGCTGGAGACTGTTTCCTTTGTTGGATGGTTTAGCACGCAGGCATAGACACCGAATAACACTACCAAATTATTATTGATTGTCTCTGTCTCTTTCGATATAATTCTAAGTTAGTTGGATGTCTTATTTGAAATAATATGTATAATATGTTCTCTATTTCATAATCCCAAAGTTTTGATCACGGTTCAACGTTGTCATAGTGGCTTGTTGGAATGTAATGTTTGGTGACCATTTCAGCATCACGTATTAGAGACACATCATGCCATGCAGTCTAACGACTTGGCAACCGATTAATTAGTTGAATTAAATGCCTAGTTTGCCACAGCGAAACCTCAGGACTTCCTCATCAGATTGCTTCCCTCATGAGAATTTACGAGATGATCTCATAATAGGAAAGGGGCATGATATTGGGGTAGTTTTATTTGGTACAAGTGTATTGATCAATGGGGTATTTCTGATTGCATTAATGTAGCAACCACACATTACGCTTGTATAACTGAGGGGGAAAAAGATACTCTAGAAGGCGAAGAACAAGAGCCAAGCCGTATGACGGCAGGAGAGGTAACCATGGCATGAATGAATGATAAACACATGTGTTACCTATCCAAGTGGGTTTTCCGACTTTACGCCTATTAAAGTAGAGTTGAAGGTGAGAACCAACCATGTGCGCCAGCCATCCTTTCTAAAAAAATGCAAGCATTAGAATTACTCACAACTTCTTAAACTGCTCCTCAACCTGGGCCCAGGCCCTGGGCAGCAAATCCGCCGAGATCCAATAATTACCAGCGTGGTCCTTGCCCAGCACTACGAACCAGTTCCTCTTCTTCACATCTAAATTGAGTGGGTGGAAGTGATGGTGCACCATTGTCCCGAGGGGGTTCCTCCTCGTGCTCGAATCCTCACCCTGCTGCAGCACAGCGGCACTAAAGTCCGCTGCCTTGACAATCTCCGCTCTGGTCATGTTGTTGTATATGATGGGTATGGAATCCGGCTCCCCATACAGTGGTTTCAGTTCCCGGCCGGCTTCTCGCTCCTTGCGCGCAGCTCGTATATAGCTGAGGACTTGGGCTTCGGTGCTCTGCTCCTGGAGGCACTGTCGGTGCGCGTGCGCAATCTCGCCGACGGTGCCTTGCGAGAGCTCGGCGGGTACGGATAGGCTCGCGGCGAGGACCATGTTTTGGACATATACGCCGTTGGGGTTGAGGAGGGACTGGAGACGGAATCGTGCGTTGAGCGCGCTCAGGACGGTTAGGGGCCGTGGCTTGGGTTCCGAGAGGCTGATTAGACGGGAGCACCACGCCGCGAGCACGTCGCCGTCGCTGACGAAGGGCTTCTCCTGCCCGTCTTGCTGCCACTGGGCAACCTCGTGCTGTGCCTCGGCCTTGATTTTTGTGAAGGCTTCCCTGGTAAGACAAATAGCCCGGCTTTCGACGACGGGATTGCGCGTCATGTCCCAGGCATAACGCCCCATAAACTTGGCCAAGTTCGTCCCCTTGAGACGCTTCTTCTCCAAGAGAAGCTCTTCCTGCTCTTCGGCTGGCTGATAGTGAGGGTCTCCTGCTTCCCAGATGGCATCGTGGTGTGCTCCGAGCATAGGGGGAACTTGATCCGCTCTGCCTGCCAGAACTAGCGACCAGGCCTGCAGCAAGGCTTGCTTCCCCAGCGCATCCATCATGGTGTGCGGCCACGAAACCACCACTAGAGTCGCGTTCTTGAAAGAGTGGACGTGTAGGCCCAATTGGGGAGCTCCGCGCTCAATCAACTCGTCGATGGTTAAAGGCACGTCTGAGGCTACAGTGAGGTCCTTGGAGTCAAATGGTCCAGGTTGGATCGAGGGCTGGTCAGTTGCCTTGGGCAGCTTGGATGCCGTAGGATGGTCCTCGATGAACATGTCTGAAAAGTCCTTGTGCGAAAACGCAACGGCTGGCTTCTCAGCAGAAAAGGCCTTTGGGACATGAATCTCAAGGTCTCCATTGTTCTGCATGTGCGGTCAGTCGTGTATTCCCCGAGATGTGGTGAGAGGCACAGCTGTATCTACCCGGCGTTTCATTCGGCCACCAAGCTTTCTCCAGTCTCCAATCTCGATGAGCTGTGAGAGGGAGGAGTGCAGCTTTTCTGTATCGAGAACATCGTTGAAGCGCATCGACCACGCCATCATGTATTTGCGCACTCCTTCAGTGCTGTCCAGCATGTGGACGGGATAGACGTCTACATCTTCTTGAGGAGTAAGTTGCTTGGCCTTGGGGTCTGAAGCAGCCCGCGAGAAGAACTTTAGAACTCCAGGCATGTTTTGTTGGCTTTGAAAGAATAACTGAATGGCGTTCACTGAATGATTTCCCTTGGGTTTATTATGCGTCGTCGATGCGCAAAGTCAGGTTAAGGCTTGTAAACACCGCGTAATTCGCAAATTACTTTGCAAAAAGAGGGAGGCAGAGGGAGGCAGAGGGATGAACATGAGAGGTGCTTCACGTAAAATAAAGTATGCATCTTTGAGCTTCCCTTTCTAAGGGAATTAGGAGTTTCATTAGATGAAGCTAGCAAAGATCCTTGCTCAGACAACGTCATGCCTATCCTTCACCAGAAATGTCGTGAATGTCTTGAATCAGACGCCAATTTGTCAAGGATGAGTTTCTCCAGTTTAATATCAAAGGGAGGTTGAGGCAAAAAGTGGAGCCAAAAGAGCAACCGCCTGGCCCCGTTAGTGTGGAACATCCCTCCCTCCCGCAGCCCTGCCTTAGTTTTGCAGTCTAAATTTGTTTCACCACCATCAATCCAAATTGTGATCGTTTTATTCATCATAAACGGCTTTCTCTTTAAGCCTCATCCAGGAACGGAAATGGGCTCTATCGATAGAAACGGGATAATACAAGCACCTGAATCTTCACAGTACGTTTTCCCTGAGTTAGACACGGGTGAGCGGGACAGACAGAAATACAGATAGACAGGGAGAAAGAGGAAGTAAAGGAGCGTTACTATCAATGCATAAGCCTGACTGACACAACTGCCTGTTATGGTAATATACAGTCCCCTCAAAATATTCGAGGCTGCGAGGAAAAAGGACAAATTCGTCTATGGCTGTGCGCCTATGGTGCGGTACAGCAAGGTGTGTGGTTATCAAGGACGAGCCGTCTTGAAGTTCTCATGAGATGACTGATAGATGGTAATTATCAGTTGGCATTTCGACAAACCGTCCATAAATATGGCACCGACCTATGCTGGACTCCCATGATCCTGGCCAAGGAGTTTAACAGGAATCAATTCGCCAGAGATAGTGGTACGAAATAAACGCCAGCTTGTCAGACATCCCAACATTCATAAGCTAACAAGCTCGGGCCAGACTTTACAGTCTCTACAGCTGGGGTCCAGCCACCTACCATCGTCCAGTTTGGTGCGAATCTTCCTCAGGAACTTGCCCGCGCATCAAGCCTCGTGGCCCCTTATGTCGCCGGTGTAGATCTGAATTGCGGATGCCCTCAGTCATGGGCTTGCGCAGAGACTCTCGGAGCTGCTCTGATGGATAAGAGAGAGCTGGTGCGAGACATGGTCATCGAAACGAGGCAGCTTCTTGCGCGAGATGGCTGGGCTGTTGAGAAGGATGCAGATATTGACAGCCCTAAGGGGAGGAGTGTCAGTGTCAAAATCAGAGTCCACGACGACTTGAGGTATGTTGAATCGACCAGCCAAGCCAACCGTTTCCCCATAGGGCTATGCATGATCTGACGGCATGTTTTGGTAAAGGAAAACAATGGACTATCTAGACACGGTCATAGGTCACCCCCAAAACCGTCTGGTTGACTGGATCACCATTCACCCAAGAACACGACACACGCCATCTACCACTCCCATCCGGAGCGAGGCCCTTGAAATTCTCACCGCAAAGTACTCCAACACTCTTCCAATCCTCCTATCAGGCGACATCTTCGACCTCAACGCCCTCCCCATCAACGCAGCAACAGCAACCCCAGATCTCGCCACCTTGACCCTCAAAGAAGACTACCACCATTCTCCTCCGCAGCCCTCCGCCATCACGGTACCAAAGCCTAGCAACACCAACCTTTCGGGCTTCATGTCTGCCCGCGGTCTGCTCTCCAATCCCGCTCTTTTTGCTGGTTACTCCGCCTGTCCCTGGGATGCCCTCGAGACATTCATGTGCAATGTGGCGCGCTGCCCGCTCCCCTTGAAGCTCGTCCTGCATCATGTTCAGGAGATGTGTGCTCCAGGCATGGGAGACGATAAGTCATCGCTGTTAACTAAAAAGGAGAGGGCAAGCCTTGTTGATTTCACAAACATGGCTGATCTAGTAGAGTTTTTGGATGACAAGATAGAGCAACATACAGGACAGAAAGGTGGAATGAGAAGGGATTTATGACAGCGTATTTCTGAAAATGGGCTTACATCATGAATCGAATGTTTATGAACCATCAATAACCGTGTACTAACTATGGTCTACGAAGCAATGCAGCCATCATATATCTCTTCATCAGTCATGAGCTACCCACGACCCCGACCTTATAATTATAAACCACCCAAGATACTCTGTATGCCTACAGATCCAGAGTCATCTCTCTTTTGCACAAACGCCTTGAAATCCACTTTTGACAGCTTTCCCCTCCCAGCATTCGACCCAGGGGCCAAGGTTCTCGATTTCTCTCTCAACGCCTCAGGCCCAACGATGAACAACGATCCAATCTCCGTGAGCATCTCCACTGCTGAAGCAACATCCTTGGCCAGTGGCCACTCCCTCATGGTGGAAGCATACTTGGCAATATCCTGCGTGACCATGAGGCCTCCCGTGGCGTTGACGTGGAATTTCTTGAAGTGCTCAAACAGCAGCTTGTGAATCACGATGGCTAGCTCACTAAAGAACTTTTCTGCATTATGGCCGTCGATCGTCTGGGCGGCCTGCTTGCTTGACCGTGAAAGGAACGTGCAGATGGACTGACATGTAGGGGTTTGCAGAGACTCTAGCTCGCCGTCCCTTGGTCGGAAATCCGTCTTCTTCTGGTTCCCCAGCAATTTGATCACCCAATTTGAAATCACGTCGATAGAAATGTTGATGGTAGCGTTAGTTTTCTTCTCAATGGAGTCAATGGCCATTCTCTTCTGTGCTTCCATGCTCTTCCGCATAGTTGTGTTAGATTCAGCTAGGCGGATAAGGACCACGGAAATAAATCGCTCCATGAGAGCCGTAATAGTAACTGCCGGTCGCATCGATGGGATGTACGACAGATCGGGCTCCGTCTTCACATTTTCCAACGCGGTAGCTTGAACGTTAGCCGCCTCGAGTGCGGTCTCGATGTACACTTGGCTCATATTCATAAGCAGCATGCTGAGCAAGACATTAACATCTTTTGGAGTTTCCAAAGGAGACCCTAGCTCGAGCACCCTCTGGACGCTTTCTGAGAGCCATTTTAGCATTCTCTTTGCATTCGCCACGCTAAGCTCTCCGTCCTCATCAGAAACTTCTATCTCATGCTTATTCTCTTTGTCTTGGACGCCAGCAACCCGCAACATCATAGCTTTTTGGGTTGCAGAGAGGTCCGACGACTCAAGTCGTTCAAGGTAGGCATCCTTGGCCGACTGGATGATCTGCGTGCCCTGTTGTGCCAGAGAAGCCATAAACCCGCTGGGCGCCTTCTTCCGCCGCGAGTGAAACAAGCTGAATTTGAAAAGGAGAGAGCCGTACAATTCCTCTAGGCTCTTCTTCTCACGCTCAATATATACACTCCCCACAAGATAGGGAACAAATAGCTCATCCAGTTGCTGATCCAGTGCCTGAGATAATTGCACTGAACAAGGCTCAGGATGCTCAGTCAGACCATGCATCTTCAGGTCTTCCACCAGAGACCCAATGTAGCTTCTTGATGAATGTAATGACCTGAGAAAAGCAAGTGCGGACACGGTTTCTGCCTTGTCTAATACCTTCTCCAGCCTTTGCTGAATGGATTGTTGAAAGACTCGCTGAATGAACTTGATGAGTACCGTTTCATAATATGGAAATGCTCGCTTGATGATGAACGACTCCTCTTGCATGACGATCTTGACTTCATCGATGAGTGACTGAAGGCTGGGTTCGACAGCCGGAGGATCGAGATCGGGGTCCGCTAATGCTTCCCACATCTCGGTGTCGGCCGATACTTCATCACTCATCAGTTGGTCCCGGTCGATGAAGAACTGATGTTGATTCACAAAAACTGCGATAACGCTAGCCCCTCCGTTGAAGTCGTGAAGAACCTTTGCGCATTCCATCATATCATCAAAGTTTTGTCGCCGGTAGCTGTTGTTGAATTGCTGCAATAGGTCTTGTTCCAGCGTTTCGCAAAACTTCTCAATGATCTCCCTGGTATTGTGTGACTTGGCTACTGGTGGTGCGCCATTACCTGAGCTGTGCCTTTGTCCATTTGTGTGTCCCCAGGAGGCCGTATCTAGTTGCTGGCTAATCCTCATTAATTGCCGAGCAATCACAGCACACCTCACTTTATTCTCGGCACCACCCTGTCGCCGAATATCTTCGAGTGAGGATAGGAGCCCCGTTTCGCTAACTTCATTCCAGCATTGGATCAAAAAGACGGCATCCTGTGCTCTTCTTCGTTTTTTGTCCAATTCGTCTAGTTTCTCTCCGATCTGTACAGCGACATTTCCTCCGCTATCGAGCTTGGCACTCGCCTCGTTCTCATTATCATTGGTGTTGTTTAATGATACATCAAGAGCCTCGAAAGAACCCATAGTCTCGTCGAGCTTGCGTCCGAGGGTATCGAGTGTCTGGTCATGTTGGATTTCGGCTCGGCGTACTTGTGAAAGAAGTTCTGATTCCTTCTCTTGGAGTTCGTCTCCAAGAACGGCAAGCTGGGATAGAGCATCTATAGACTAGATTAGTATATCCCAACTTCTATTGTCGATGGACGCCCAGGTTTCATACTCTCAAATGACCTGATAAGCGGCTTTGGGTCGTAAGCTGCTGGTTGAGAAGGCCCAGAACGACGGTTGGTAGGGATTGCGCTCTCAGCAAGATTATCCACAAAGTCTCGAACAATAAAATCTTTCCCAGAGAAGTCCTCCAGGGTAAAGTTTGGGCCCTTTGGGAAGATGCTCTTATGTGCCGAGCTCGGCCGCTCCATGGTTGTCACCTGCGGCTGGACAAAGGTGCATCAGCGGGCTACATGTGGGTTTAAGAGTTACGACTGTCACCGCAGTCGCTTGCGAGCGGACAGCCAGAGCAAATTGCCGCGTGGTATGTTCAGAGCCGCCAGATCTGAACGTCGCCGTCGCAAGTAGTTGCTCTCGATTCGCGATGTGGTGAAACAGTCCCTTCCACCAGTTCTCACAGCGTGGTGGTCCCGCCACACTAGGCTCTCCGCTACGCCACTCGATGTCCTGACTGCGCCACATATGCCACCGAAGCCACATGTCTAGCCAGTCAGGAGACGAAACGGTGCAGATGCGCCGCATGGAGCAGGCCGAGCTGGCCTCTGGGGACAATTTGCAGGTGCTATTGTGGACACGACTGACGTTGCAACAAACTGCATCGCCTCAGCTTTACCTCCAGCAATTTTGCTGGGCGGACACGTTTTCTCGTCATTCTTTTTTCAAGTACATTATTTAGAACCTACTTACGACATACTGACTCGCAGCTGGGCTCGTCATCCTCAATCCGAATCGAATATCCCATCAATTTCGAGACCGACTCAAATTGTATCTTTCCGTTCGCCGCGACTCGAGCTCCTCCGTTAGCCAGTCGCTCGAGACTGCAAGACGCCAACGATGCCTATATCTACTCGCAACATAGAGGCCTATAGGACTGATGAGAAGTATGGCCATAGCCTTCTGAGCGAAAAGGAAAGACAGGCTATTTTCAAGGTATGCTTTTGTCGCAACCACGAAGCTAGACTCGGCTGGCATCTAACAAGACAAGGCCTCGCTTCCTAATCCCAACGATGGACCAAGTGTCATGAACAAGTCTAGGAAGACCCAGCGCAGATCGCGACTCGGAGTTAGACGCTTTTTGAAGAACCAACTCTTCGTCCTTGTGTTTGCGATCATGCATGGCATCTTCTCCATATACATCAAGTCGCGACAAGCATGGAACGCTATTTCCTACCAGATTTCCTCCATCCTCTACTACCACCACGCAACGCCTGAATACATACGGCGAGACGTCCAACGTCTGGAAAAAAGGCCTCAACACCTTAGCGCTATCTTAAAGACCGAGTCGCGGCATAGAGCAACGGCAGACCTTGATCGATTAATCGAGGAAACAGCAGAACTAGCTACTTGGTGCGCCTGTGCAGAAATCCCTATGTTATCAATCTACGAGCCATCCGGTAAGTCATTGTTACCCTTAATTATTCCGCAAATTCGAGGTTCTGACAGTACAGAAGGTATTCTCAAGAAACACATGCCTCGAGTTTACGAGGCCGTCAAGCAGAAATTTGCCTTTTATTTTGCGTCAGAGCACCCAACTCTCTCCGTAACCTCGCCTCACAGAGAGGATTTCCCGTCGAGGATGCTTGAAGAGAGCAAGCATGGCCACCTACAGCTTCATTTGATCTCCTCACAGGATGGAAGAGAATCAATCGTTGATTTGACCAGAACCCTTGCAGATATGTCTCAAAGGGGTAAGATCTCCCCACGAGACATCTCACTAGAACTAGTCGATGCCGAGTTATCAGAAGGCATCATGCCAGAGCCTGATTTGCTTATTCTTTTCACTCCATATGTCGAGTTGTCCGGCTATCCTCCATGGCAGATCCGACTGACCGAGATCTTCTGCCTTCAAGACAATGAGACCTTTGGTTACCAAGTTTTCTTGAAAGCTCTTCGAAATTTTTCAGGGGCTCAGATGCGGCGCGGAAAATAAACTTCAAGCGATTCTAGGGTGATATGTTACGAGCAGAGAGGTAGGCTCGGTCTTTAGGTTTCAGGCGCTCTCCAAATCACCATGGAACGGCTATTCTTATCCCAGCGGTACACAGGGCCAGTTCCCACATTATAGTTGTAATAATTCCCAGTTCCTTCTTTGACCATGGCTCGCCTGAACGTTATGTTGATTCTACCTCCGTCTTCCTCATTTTTGCCTGACCGTTTGGGTACCGAATGGAGCCAATTCGATTGCGTTTTGCCTCGCATGAGAACCATATCTCCACTATTCAGCGGAATCTTTATCGTCCTTGCTGGACTGGTTGTGGCAGTTCTGTGATTCGGACCAACGGGCTTGTGCTTCATCAGAAAGTCCCTTCGCGCGCCCAAAGAGAAAGACGCAATTGCCGGGTGGTGGCCAAGAAATCTTTCATCATCACTGTGAAATGCGATGCTATCCGATCCCGAAGCGTAGTAATTCACCAAGCAAAAATTGAATTTGCAGCCGCAGGCTACTTCGGTAGACTGCCGAAGCTCGTCAAGGCATCTTGGAATGGGTCGGGGTGGAATTTTGTCGTATCGTCGATCCGATAATACCTTCATCCTTGTCTTTGCGTCTACAACTATTCCGCTGTCATCAAATCTCGAAGTTTCGTCGAGACCATATACCGTTGTCCATCTACTCATCATTCGTTGTTGGCGTGATTCTGGAACAAAATACAGCTAGGGCTACAGTATCCTCACCTGGGTGTGCGTACGTCGGTCTCTATGCCTCCTCTCTTGATCTTGTACTGTACCCTATAAAAGGGTAATTCTGATCTGAGGAACTGAAACAGCTGGCGAGCTAGATATCCTGGTATGTAAGGCTCAAAGCAAAGAAGATCGAGATCGGGCTCGTTGTCAATGGCACGACCGGGGCGAGCTGGCAAGGACGATAGTTCCCTACTCATAGCATATGGCAGATCAGCGATCGAAAACGGATACTGCGAATGATTCGATTTTGAGGCCTGCAATCCTTTCAGTCAATGATATCCTTTTTTTTTAATTTACACAGCTCCTTTGTGCTCAGACTTACGGTCGCTTCTTGCACTTCATCCGTCTCGCGTGGGCTGTTATTACGTTGTCGTTTTGGCGCTGAACCGAAGAACGACTCAATAGTTCGTTTCTGAGACATTCTGTGTGCGCCAAATCGGCTGGCTGTTCTTAAATATTTTATGATCATTGACTTTATGAAACCATCTATAAGTCTTGGAAGACACCTCTGCATCTCATCCGGAAGTCGTGACATCACGCCTCAGCCTTGTGAACTTGCAGTTGCGCCACAATTGATATGGTCCACTCAAATATTTTTGTGGCGGTGCACTTACCACCATATGCACTCCGCACGCAAAATTTCGCTTTCAGCCTCGCGATCCTTGTTCTCAGACAATCGAGCTTGAAACAAACAATATCTCCAAGACCTAACATTTTCGACATGGAGGTCAGTCAGCCGATATGATTTAAATGAAAGTTTGGAGCAATATCTAATATGTAGTGAAAAAAAGAACGAAGATAAACAGCTATTAATGAATCTATTTCGAGCCCCTGCCGCTGCTAGGGCAGCTAAGACACTGGATAGAGCTCTGTTTTCCAAGACCTTGCCCACAGCAGCAGCTTCAGTCAGAGAAAACAAGCTCATCTCCAAGTATCGTAAGCAGCTTGAGAAGACAAGGGAAGTCTTCTCGTTGGATAAGTTTGATCTGATCGCGGCGGATCCTGATCCTGTCCTTGCGGGACTGGGGAGGAAATGCCTTGTGCTTCAACCACATATCAAACCTGATGGTAAGGAATTGCAATTTGAAGTGAACGGTAAGGGAATAGTAGCTGATCAAAAAAACTATTCATAGCTCCGGAAACGTGGAGCGCAATTCTACAAGAAGCTTCGAAAGTAGGCGACTTGAAAGTTGTGCCATATGATGTACATATTGGTTATGACTTGTGGACATATCGTACGAGACAACATTACACAAGTTACCAATTCACATATACTTACTTTAAATTACAGTTGACGTTATGAGATCTATACTGCCAGAGGAGTTACATGGAGAGATTCCTGTCGGCTTCAACACCGCCGGTCATGTTGGTAAGGAAACTCCCGTGGCGGTTTGAGTTTCACCAGCAATAACTGATTTACACGAATATAGCGCACCTCAACATCAGAGGACCATATCTGCCGTACAGGAAACTCATAGCCGAAGTCATCATGGATAAGAATCCCATTATCCGAACCGTCATTAACAAGACAGACAATGTTGGTACAGAAAATGAATTCCGGACCTTCAACTACGAGGTGTTAGCCGGCCCAGACGATATGCTCGTGGAAGTCAGCGAAGCCGGTTGCATCTTCAACTTTGACTACTCCAAAGTTTACTGGAATACAAAATTGGGCACCGAACATCAGCGTATAGTCAGCTTATTCAAACCTGGGGAAGTAGTTGTGGATGTCATGGCCGGTATAGGACCGTTTGCCGCCCCAGCCGGGAAGAAAGGCGTCTTTGTCTGGGCCAACGATAAAAATCCGGAGAGCTTCAAATACTTGAACGAGGTTGTCAAGAAAAATAAAGTAAGTTCGTTTTTAAGACCGTGCTTTTTGGCGCCATCATCATCTTTGCGCAAGTTTTTGGCTTGCTTCCCGCTTTGTTGTGTTCCGATTTCTTTTCGGGCAAGGGCTCACGCTCGGCAGGTATCGGAGTTCGTCAAACCATTCAACTATGATGGACATGAATTCATCAAGAAGGCAACTGATCTCGTGCTCGAGGCATCACGGCGCGGTGACTGTGCTTTGATCCCGCAAAAGGCGTCAAGAAAAGCCCCGGGCCCTCGTCCTGAGCCTATCCGGATTCCCGTTCCACCTGCCGTATCGCACTTTGTCATGAACCTTCCTGCTTCAGCGATAGAATTCCTGCACAATTTCCGGGGGTTGTATGAAGGCCATGAAGAGCTATTCGCCCCTCATACAGATACGAAGCTGCCGCTTATTCACGTCCATTGCTTCGCCGTCAAGGCCGACGATGCCACCCCTCTTGATGACATCTGCCAGCGCATCCACGCTGAGATTGGTGTTGTTCTCTCACCAGGTGCAGATGTGGAGAAGGAGAACCAGGTGCTCATCCACGAAGTGCGGGACGTCGCCCCCGCGAAACGAATGTTCTGCGCAAGCTTCCGACTCCCTCCCGTCGTCGCTTTTGCTCCGAGATCTTAGCAGGCATTTGAGAAGTACTATACATACATGAAAAAAATAATTATCCCGTCTGCCTTAATCTCCACCGACGGCCCCCAGCCCTACGGGCCAAGCGTTTTCTGGCGTCAAAGACCAGAAAAAAACGCCACCCCAAGGCGTCCGCCTCTTTTCTTAACAAGCATCATAGACTTATAGATTGGGGTGATCGGCCAAAGATAACACACTTGGTACGGAGTAGTCCCTCAAAGATTTCACCCTCCATTGCTATCATCATGGTCAGGGCTACATCAGCAACCGGTTTGCCGCATTCGGCTTACCTCGAGATACCCCCACCTTTAAGCCAGCCTCGTCGCAATAGTGGATGGAGGCTGGCTTCGAAGACCGTCGATAAAACTCGTCCGCCTTAGTGGCCCACTCTTTTTATTGAACCTATCCACTGACATTTTCAGATTCTTCTGAGATATTAAAGCAACAGCAAAAAAAAACATGGCAAAGTGGAGACACTAAGAGAGAGGAATCTATCGAGATAGGCAGGCAAGGCCAGCATTGTCGTCGGCGGCAGATGGTAGCGGGGGATCCAGTGTCGGAAAGTTAAAGTCCTCGAAATGAATCAAGGAAATGCAAGGCTGCATGCATGCAGTCGGTCAAAAAAAAAAACGAACTGGCGGGTTGAAGTTCTAACGGCCCGCAAAAATTTAAAGATTCTGAGATTCTGTGACAAAGAAAGTAGAAAGACGGCAAGACTTGAACTGGCAGGAAGAGCGGATCGCGCGGAATGCCTCATGCGGACGGCTCGATATCATGAAACTTGGATATGCCAACAGGAGATCGCAGAAAGAGAGCGGGGGAGGCAGTGTTGCAAGGCAGGGCACGCAAGGCTTCGAGGTCCAATCGCTGGTAGCACGACATATGTATATGCGATGCATGCATGCCTCCCTCTCTACCACGTTGACCGGCCGCGCATGCATCCACCTTGCAGAACGACGGTTGTCTAGTAACCCCCGTCTCCACTGTGCCGGCGCTTCCTAAGCGTTTCCCCTAGCTCTCTCCCAGAAATAGGCCAAAGAGTTTAGACCAACCCCCCGGTTCTCTCTCCTCTCGCTCCATCTCATATTCTTTGTCACCTCCATCTGCGCATGTGTATGCAGGTGTGGTTCGTGAGGCATGCCCGGCGGGTAATTTTTCTTCTTCTAATTATCCCCCAAGAAACCACAGATGTTGGTGGCTTATCGGCCCAGAGGCGAAGCCCTTCTCGCTAATGAAACCTTATCATCAGGGGGGGGTTCTTACTGCTCGAAAGTGAGCGTGGCCATCTCGGTGTGGTGTAAGAGTGGAGAGTGGTGCCTATCGGAGTTTGCGAAGTTTGGAAGGTGATGACAAGGCAAGAAGACTTACTGCTCACTCACCAACTAACAGCCTTAGCTTCCTGAATTATACTATTCCCCGTCCAAATGTTCCTAGTCGTGTTCCGCTCCGTCAAGACAGGCCCCCATTGCAATTGCCATGGTGAAATATATGCGCGAATTGTGAAATGCCATTACGCAAGCGTGTTGAAGACCTCGGGCTCAAGAGTTGTGATACGCCTGAATCTCTTGTGCTTCCAAGAGGATAACAACGCTCTAGAATCGTCCAGTGTATCTAGATGATACGAAATTCACTTATCAGCAAAAATAACAAGGGCAGCATTTCAGTACGTATCAAATGGCCATGCCAATTCGTTTGTTCGCCTACATGATATCTCTCCTCCAGGGTCAAGCCATACGAGGGGGTCCATATCAAGATACATGTATCTCTAAGAGACGCAACCCGCACAGCTATGCCATACCCCCGCAAACTGCCTCCTGGCATCGCCACCACAAGGTCAATCGCAGCTATGTGGGTGGCCACTGATCGGATGCATAAGTGGAATCCAAAAGCCACAGTGCAGAGCGGAAGGTCTTGGCTCCAGGCACGATATGCTGATCGACCTTGGTTTGCGTGCCACTTTGGCTTCTAAGTATATTGACACCGGCATGCTTTGTCTCCTCGAACGGCCCCGCCCTCCCCTTCGCAGGGTTCAATGGGTCGCTTGTGACTCCTCGTTAAATTTCTCTGGGTAATGTATTACTTCATGCAAACGGTGCCGTCGAATTGCGTTTGGGAATGTGAACGTAATTGACGCCATGAGGCGCAATCCTTCTATGGAGCCAGAGGACTTAGGAAAATCAAGTTCGAACTCTGTTTTGAACCGGGCCTGTTCCGTACCTAGACAATCCAGGGTCTTCATGGCGCGGCCCGAGAACCAGGCCCTGTTCCTCCGTTTCATGTTGTGCCATGTTAGATGTGGTTGGAAGTAACTTTGTAATAGATAACGGCAATCCCTGTCCGTAGTCCCTACGATGAGGGCATGTAGTTGATCAAGAGTAAGGGTCGATAACTGACATAATGCTCTGCCCGCCTATGTACCAGCGCCTATCATGACAAGTTACAAATATTGAAGCAACTATGCGCATGGATGGTGAGATAAGACGATGGTGTGAAGGCATGGACTTCGTCGGACACAGGGTGGCTTACAAACATAGCTTCCTAGAGGGGCATCCATGGAGGAGCTTCTAAAAAAAGTTCAATAATAAAAATCAAATGTCCATTTGCAATACGGGCTCATTCCGATGTGGAAATTGAAGAGAAAAGAATTGTTTCTGTCCGTTAGTAGACTCATGGATGCATCTCATAGCAGAGCATCTTGCATTCACGTCGTGAGGGAAGATTCGCAGGCAATTAGGTCTCTTGATGACAAAAGCTCGTGATGACATACCTAAATCCAGCCATTGGGTTGATATGAATAAGCTCCCCTGTACGTCGTCCCAGCTCTCCCGTGTTTTCTGCACCTGGGACTTGTGAAGTGTGGAGATGGCATCTCCGACGTGCTTTCGCAGCAGCCGTTTCAAAAAGGAGCTCGGATCGACAAATCATGGCAGATATGGATTACGCTGCTTATTCTCCTAGACCCTGTTGTGGTGGAGTGGGTTGCAGCTTCAAACATGATTTTTTTTGAGTATTTGTATTCGGTACATTGCAAACAAAAACCCGCATATAGATTCAAGGATGACAAGGGGGTAACTCGATGCTCCAACGGAACTCATTTGAAGTCGTTTGCCGTCTTCATTTGCAGCGACAGTGTAACTTCAGAAACTCCGAGTTTGGCTACTCAATCTGGAGTGGCTTGGCTGAATACAGCTTTATGTGAAAAGGCGGTTTATCAAACCATGCAGACGAGGAAGGTTCCTATCTGACATCACCATGATGGATTGAAGTTGTGCGCTGCCGAATCGAAGAAATTAGAGATATTGCCTCGTCCAGCAAAGGACCCAAGGTGAATCTGCCCCCCCAGCGAGCTTCACATCTTGGCAACTGACGGCCGGCGGTTCAAAAAAAAAGCAGTGGCCCAGTTATGGTGCAGCGTGCATGCAGCAGCGGGCGCGCAGATGGAGGCGCGGTTTGGGTGTGATGCGGTCTCTCATGGCAGTTCACCCTCCTACAGAGTGCATCCTGGCTGCAAATCATATTCTAGAGAACATGGATGTGTAGGACAATTTTCACGCATCATTAGACTGTCTTGAGAACGCCTTCTTCATCTCGTTCGAAGGGTAGGTCGCAGAGACGGGGTTGGAGTGATTGCCCCTCCTTCAGAACGTCAAATTCCTCAAATCCTATCTCCCTAGGTGAACCATCTCCAATGCTATCTTACCAATCGCGGCACAACAATTACTTCTGCCCCTGTTTTGTGGAAAATCGATTTAAGCGAACGATTGTTGCGTATGGTGGTTGTTCTCGTCAGTTTGCATTTAATTGTGCTGCGTCTTCTTATTTCTTGCGCTGCAAAAGACAGTTTGACAAACTCGACGCGAGAGGTTCTGGAATCTAGTGTCACGCGGAGTCTTCTTCAACAATGATAGAGAGGGCTTGGAAAGGACGGGTATCACGGCTTTGCAATGGAGCTTCCTCTCCATGTTGCACCAAAATACTTTGTTTTGTCTCCTTCCCGACGAATCAATTGCTGCACAAAACTGCATAGAATGAAGAGCCTCCAAATCTAATGCATCCATGCCCTGGTCCGTAATTCGTTTGCTCGTTTTTCACAATTTGTTCGATCGATCGGTGTTGGGGGTAGAGTGGCATTAGTTCATGCGTCTTTACTGTTAGGAAGAGGCGGCCAAATGGCAGGGGGTTTGCCAATTGAAGTCCTGGTCGCCGCCAGCGGCTGAGCGCACTAGTTGATCACACCACGATCCGAATTGATAGGCCACCAAAGACCTGTATCAGTGATGAGCCAGGAAAAAAAGATAAAGTGACTTACTTAGTCACTGATAGGGTGAGGGAGGGTGTGCGGATTCTGGTGTCAGCCAAGCGAACGATGTGGTTGGCTGGAGAAACTTTGGGAACTGTTGCAAGTAAAGCCTGGAATATTTGTTAGTCTCCGTTAGACTGCCAATGGCTGCATATAACTTGCATCAACAGTTCATGCGGGTATGGGATGGATGAATCGATGATGAGAACTTTGAAAGCCAGTTCAATTGATGGTATTTAGATGATTTGTCCAGAACGATGTTGATTCAAGAGACTTAATCTACTGCTCGATCAAGTTTTCGACGTTAGTAATAGTACAGCCAACCATGTTGTCGATTGCAATGGCAGGACCATGATCAGGCAATGCATGATGACAATTAAAGATCTTTGCTGGCGTACAAGTGGTTGACTGAAAGAAGTTCAACTTCCACGGCGAGTTAGGCAGATGAGGACTAATTAGATATTACTGATGGGTTGTGCACGACATGGGTGGAACCAGGGCCAGCAACTCATGCTCCTTTTGGTCATGGGTGTATTGTAGCCGCTGAGTCGAAAACAGCTTATTTGAAGCTATGCACTGGCTGGAAAGTGATAGGAATAATTCAGAAGAGCTCGAACACCGAGAATCCAAATCCGTTTGACGCCTCAGTTTAACTATTTGTAATCAATTTCATCCCGTAATAGTCCAGCACTCATACGAAGCACAAGGGTCGTGAGGATTTTACGTGATTTCCTCGTACGACGGGGGCCATGACGAAGCTTGCACTTAACAGCTTCAAGGCGCCAAGGTCCTTCGTTCAATGCTGATGATTGACACTGCAGCGGCAAGCAAAATGAGATGGGAATGGTTAGGTAATCCGAGCTATCGACTCTTCGAGAATTGAGGCTCA
This sequence comes from Sphaerostilbella broomeana, assembly GCA_930272545.1. Classification (NCBI taxonomy): domain Eukaryota; kingdom Fungi; phylum Ascomycota; class Sordariomycetes; order Hypocreales; family Hypocreaceae; genus Sphaerostilbella; species Sphaerostilbella broomeana. The sequence continues at coordinate 564,741 of CAKNET010000001.1, forward strand.
CATCGTGTACTATTCACCGATCTACCCCGTCATGGCTACCCCAGACTCCTCCCAGGGCTTCAGCTGCGAGGCGCCGCTTGTGTAAGTCGCCGCGAATTCCTTGACAGGAATTCGTTGTTGCAACATTGGATTCAATACGCCTGAAGCCATTTATGGTATTTCTCTTCTGAAGCAAGCCGCCAAAGGAGTTATCTGCGGCTGTTGTTCGGCGAGTCGTCAGAACCACTATGACTTGTGACTATCGAATGTCACAATTGCAGACTGAGTCCTCGGTCATCACAAGCATAGCCAAATATCATCTGCACGGTGCTAGCGGCGGGTAGACTAGGTGGGAGGCGAAGGCTATCAGATGCTTAGAAACGTCAAAGGTGCAACGGGAGAAGTCGGGAGCAACTTTTCTCCCCTTAGCCGTTCCGTGTGGGATCAGCGGCTTGCTGGATAGGGCAAACAGCAATTCTCCGACAGTCCCCGAGGTTAGTGGCGGCGGCGATGGATTGCTGTGGCTTGCGGCCGGCGCAGACGTTTTCGTTAAAATAAGTCAGATATTGGCCACTCAGCTAGCAGTTGGCCGTTGAATGTTATGCTACCATATTACTAACAACAACGGTTCCATTTTGAACAAGAAAGCGCATGAACCAACCACCGAGTCTGCCTAGTGAGTTTGATCTCGAGTGAATATTATGACAACCGAGACTAGGTGAAGGGAACAGCCCAACCCTTTTGCAATTTTGTTAAAATAGCAAGTATAGCCTGTCTACAGAAGAGATCCTCAAACATTCAAATTAGGAAGAAATCCATGCCGGTTCTGCACAAGTTTATCCAACTTAGACCTTGATCGAAGCCTGCTTCAGGGTATGTGATATCAAGTCTCGTTGCTGTGCGTTTGGGGAGTGACCGACACCAATCAGCGTCAATGATTCGTAGCCAAGGATATGACACCTACATAGTAGGTAGTAGGTAGTCACTAAAAATCGATCAGTGGATACCTGTTCCCACCAGGAGTTTTGTCGCTCCAACAAATTGTGGTTTGGCATAGGTAGTTTGAGGACAGGCGACGGAACTGTCCGTTTGATGTAGATCATGGGATTCTGCGAAAGAAAGGACCCGCAAGCTTAAACTGGAACATACATAAATAGGTATGGAGTGCCAGCATATTTCCTGCTAGAGAATTGAAAGTTTCCGCCATGTTTCACTTTCTCTAAACCCAATTGTAGAGCCATTCCAGAGATAGTTATTTGCAGGGCTGAGGTTCTCGCCCTGAACCGTTCTAGGTTGTAATTATGCGGATTTTGACCAGTTACCCAAAACCCAGCCGCCACCTGCCTATGGACAAGACAGCATTAAAGACCAAATGGATGGCTAACTAACCATATCTAGGATTCTGGCCAACTATCCACATGTCTTTAGGTCCGGCCCGTCTGCGGTTTGCCTCTCAGCTTTGGGGGGGAGGCAAAGTCGAGGCCGGTAATGGTTGTTTAGATGTGCATGTACGGTATTTTCCGATTGCAAGTAAGAGAAGAAGGGTTTTTTCCCCGGCGGCCTCTAGACGGAGAACGGGAGATATCCCAATATCGAGGACGCCGTTTCCTTGCGTGCGCACAGATCAGGACCTGTCCAAAGGGCTATGAAGTAACAGAGTTGCTTAGCTGCGTCTGCTGCGGCAAGGTCTCCAGCCGCTGTATCCACCCATGACACGACTTGTTGTTTGTTTGAGTAAATTTTTTCTCTTCTTCTCCCTGTCAATTATGTTTTCAAGAGGACAACCAGCAGGGGTAGAAGAGGTTTTTCTTCCCAAGGGTACCCCACTTCTTCCTGCTATCCGCTCACGCAGCCGCATCTCCAACTAAATGTTGAAAGACTTATGATTCAAAGGTCGTGATTGACGCGTTCCTGTGAGTCTGGACTCTGAGATCACCGGCCCCAGCCCAGACTAGATTGAGTGCCCCATCTTGTCTATAAGACTGTGACCAAAGCCCCGTGTCAGGGCAATCCGAAGGTTGCAAATCGAGACCAAGGCTTGTATTCCATGTCGTTGAATTAGATGTTTCCGGATCTGAGTCGATATCTAGAGATTGTTTGAGCTTTCTTGGGTGTATTGTCTTATCTAGCGGTGTACATCTTGATTGGCACCATCCAGACGCCTTCTGTCGCCTTATCTGTGACCCCGTTTCAGAGCTTATTTGGTGAGGGAGGTATTGTGTTTATGTAGATTGCTCCCGTTCCAGCTCCCCGTTGGTCACGGGTACTTGACTGTCTTCAGGGATGAAATAAAAACTTGTGAAAAAGCGGCCAATCTCTTTTCGTTCCTGTGTCGTCGTGGTTGGATCAGGCCTGGCCTGTTTGTTGGTGATTCGCCACTCTGGTTAGTGGATGCTAATTGAACATAGCCAAAGAAAACCGCCGCTGTCCCCAGGTTTAGTGTGTGACTCAAGGCGACTCCAGGTCGTGTAGACTTGGACCTGAAGTGGCAGTTGTTTGCTATCACTCCCAAGAAAAATTGCGTACGGTACCGACTCATGCACCTGCGTCTTGCTCTTGGATTCAGTCGCCGTTTTCCATGCACGGGTAGAGAATACCGAGGTGGTTGAACGAGTTTGATGGCGCCACTGTTGGCCACTCATGCTTTTGGTTCCCTTTTTTATGCAGCGAGCTGGGGCTCGATGAGACGTTCGAGTCAAACCTGGCGGTTTATTGATTAGGGTCAGACACTTGTTGAAGCGCCGGAAGCACTCCACACTCACCTCACTGTGCTTGCAGTTCCGGCCCCCCACACCCTGCCCTGTCTTGTGGATGGGCTTATAAAGAATTCGTCCAAGTTGAATGCTTACAGCTCATTGCTCAGTTATGTTGCGGCGGGCTGCGAGCTGTCAGCACAGGCATACGAGTATGTATGTGCATGTACTCTGCAGTCTACGAGTCTCTCATCGTCTGTGCCAACCCTGGCCTGCTTGTCTGGACAGCATGGTTTGGTTGCATCGGTGCCTCTCAATCGCAGCACCTCATCGGCCAAGGCATGAAGGAATTTGCGTGCCAGGGCTAGCTGGACAGAACAGGTGGGTGAGAGCAGGTGGTGGCGGGGAGCATTGCTGCTCCAGTGCTGTTACTGCTATATTATTAGCTGCTGCTGCTGGCTGTAGGGATCTATCCATGGATGGAAATGCACCCTGATAGAGAGTCTGTACTCCGTACCACCTCCGGCGCAGGGATGGACTAGGTCCACGGTAGTTTGCACGCCAACGCCGGGATGCTGCTGGTTCAGGCGCTCATTCCATCATGGATTCTCCAGGTCTGCTGGGGCGCCGGGCCCGGCTGTATTAGCTTTGATGGCGGCCGGATTGCGATTTTGATTGCGATATGAAAACTTTTGTGTCTTTGATGTACTCATGCGTTGGATCATGATAATTGAGCTATGAGCGAAGGCAGCAGCACTGTCAGCGACACTATCGACGGTTCCTTCCCGCAGAGACTGATGCTCTTTTTCTTTGCTGCCTCGCCTCGCCTTGCCTGTCCTAGACATCAGAGTGAGTGACTCTTGACTACTTGGGTAGGTAACTGAGGGTTCTTTATTTCCTTCCTTCATTGCCTCCTTCCCCCGCCTTGATTACCTCATTTCAAGTCACGGTAGTACCGACTTGAGTCAACAACGAGAAAAGGCAGGTATACCTCAGGCATGCTGGGCTCGTCCAGGCTGGAACGCAGAGAAATAGACGCCGGATTTGAGTTACTGGAGCTACGGATAATAGAGGGTCATTGGAGAGGAGAGCATGAAGCACTCGTACCCGAACTTCTCCACTGACTGACGATAGAGAGACACCGTGTGCCTGGCACCTCTGTCTTTGTCTGGTGTGCTCTGCTCTGGTTGCTTGGTTCTACTCTGGCCGCTGCAGGGTGGTGGTTTATTAGTGCCATCGTATCATCATCTCAGGCGGAGAGTTTCTCGTTTCCCTCCTGCCTTGCATTGATGAGGGGGACAAGGCGGACGCGACTCACACCGCGGAGACACAATCTCGCACATTTACACATACACACACACACACTCACACACACATGATAGGCACGCACACCTTCACACGCACACCTTCACATACGCACACACACACATGCACACAGACCACACTCCGATTGCATGCATCATATCAGGTACTTACCACACCTTGATCAATGCCTCTCGATTGGCTCACACCACCAAGTTCCATTCCCACGCACAAGATGGCATAACCATACAATCAACCCATTTCACAACCCAGATGCTGGTCTAGTGCCTTCGCCCAGCCCAGAGGTAGGAGCATATCAAGGTTGCTGTATGACTGTGTGGTAAATGTACTGGTGTGGGGTGTACTACCTTACCTGTAGTGCACTGGAAGATGAGGACTCAGGAACTCTTCCTCTTTGCATGTATGGAGTACTAGTACAGAGCAGACATTCCTGCGCACTGCACCGCCGAGTCTGCTTCTATCGTATTCCCCGGTGTAGGGTACTAAGCTTAGAACTGAACGATGGCGAAAGAAAAATCAAACCTGCTAGGTTACCAATACGTTGGTTGGTAGGTACCGAATTATTATCCTCCCCCACCCCCTCCTTACTACCCCCTCTCCCTTGTTGATGAACCACCAAACCTGAGCCACGGCGATACTAACCAGTGGCATGGCGTTGAATGGCTTGCCTGGTGTGTTGGTGCTAGTGGTCCGCAACAAGCCGTCCGGCTTCCGGTACCAGAGCCAGAGCCAGAGCCAGACCCAGGAAAACAAGTACTTGTACTCTACTCCGTGCCTGTGGGGGGACCTCGTACCCAGTCAGCAAGCACTGGCAGCCGCAGAAGGACACCACCGCCGGAGATTGAAGAGAAAAAAAAAACCAACCAAAAAAAAAACCAAAAAAAAAAAATCAAACCCCTACTACCGTTAGGGCGGGCCTGAAAGGCAAAAGCATCGAGGAGGCGACCAGGGCCTGATAACGGAACCTCTGGAGGGGGGCTCGTTTTAGTTGTTTGGAGACCCAGGCCCTGTCTAGCGCGTGCTTCCGGCGCTTCCACTGGATGGCCGCCCTCTGATCTAAAGGCTTCCAGGTTCGAATAGCCCTGCATGCACCGTCCCGCCGGTGCCTCGTTCCACGCTTTCTCCCCCCTAGAGACCCAAGGTACCTGGTATGGGATGTCGCTAGACTCGATCATCCCAGAAATCCAATCCCAGCTTCCGCGCGCTGCACACAGTCAAAAGGTCTCCCGACCATCGACGCAGACCCGGAACGCCAGCCCTGGAGTCTCAAATCGACAAACCACATATTACGCTTCCACGTCCCCGGCTCAAGCCCTCCGTCTGCCTCCGCTTGTCTTCTGCTCTCCCATCAACCCTCGCCCGTGGTCCGTCATTCTCATCTAACCTGTTGACGACCCTCTCTCGCCCTTCCCTTCTTGTCCTCATCATCCTCGCCTTTTCTGTCACCAATCTCGACCTCGTTTCCACCGGCTACTGCGTTCGATTACTGCCTTGCTGTGCTCTGCGTAGACTCCTCGCGAAATCACCCATCTCTCGTTTCATCATCCCGATTTTGCATATACCACCGCAAAACACTCTCGCTCCAATATCAGTTAATAGAAGCAATCGCCGTACGCCCGACGCCCGACCACTAGTTGACTCACTCAACAACACCGGATAGCGGTCTTCACCACTGCAACGCTGCCCACCGCTAAGCCTTGCTGTCGACCGTCAGCGTCCGTCTCCTTGCACCAGTCGCCCGCTCCCGGCAATATCCGCCTTGAATCTTGTTCTCGATTCCATTTTTTACTTTTCTCGACGGGAGGCCTTCTGTTCTGATTTCGTTTTATTTCGCCTCAACATCATCGACATAGCCGCTTCCCAAAAAATTTCCTGCTGCGGTCTCACTCCTACACACAATCCAAATAACCGTTGTTGGTGTGCGGGTGACCTCACAACTTTACCCTCGACGCCACGGCGCTCAGGACACTGCTGTGCCTTGTCCTCTAATTCGCCTACACTTACACCACCACCACCACCCGTTCGTTCGTTCATCGAGCACGCACATCATCACTTGGTGGGCAACCATCCTGACAAACTAATCTGGTATTTTCCACCTTCAACACATGAACTTGCTTAACTGAACAATCGTTCCGACTCCTGTCCCCGAGACAAGGTTGAACCGCCTGCACGCTTGATATTTTACTCAGAATGGCGGTGGTGCTTCCAAGCGAGGAGACTAGTTATTTCATGTCAACGTCGATGCGCCGCTCCCACTCCCACTCGAAGCTCGCTGGTGCTTCATCACCATATCACCCTCATTCGGCCTCAGAACTCTCAAATCCTTACCACAACCCATCCAAGTCTTTCTCCGACTGCGACCACTCCTCCGCCCCCTCCTCTCCACGCACCGCACATATCGAATCTACGGATGGGTCCTTTGCGTCCACTCCTGCCAGCAACCTCTCCATCGCATCCGATTTCGACGAGACCCTGGGTCTCGATGATTCCCCTGAGGATGACTTTGGGCTGCCGCCGTTTACAGCAGAAAAATTATACTTCCATCCACAAATCCAACCTGATGATAATTTAGAGCCTCCGCCAAGTCCGCGAACTGGGGACTCCTACACCGTCTCCCCTGCTGAGCAGGACAGCTCCGTTAGCACCTCACGACCGGATAGCCCAGAGGTTGGCGATCATGCCGAAGATGACACGGCAATTACCAGCAAGCCGTCTCGCCAGGTGGACTACCTCTCCCACGACTGGCGGGAGGAAGATATTTGGTCCTCTTGGCGGTATATAATATCAAAGAGGGGTGAATTCCCCAACAGCGCCAGACTGGAGAATGCGTCTTGGAGGACATGGATGAAAGCCAAATATAATCTCAAGACTGTATCTCCAGAGACTCTGAACTGGTAGGTGTCTCCACATACATCCTCTCACTTCTCCTTCCATTGAGTAGTACTAATACTGGTCCTATTAGGTTGAAGGACTGTGACGTAACCTGGCTTTATGGCCCTCTCCAGTCTGGGAAGAATAACCTATCCACTACCCAGACAGATCCCCCCAGTGTTTCATTGTCCAAATCAAATTCCCTTGTCAACATGAGCAAAAAGCCAATTCTAAAAAAGAGAAGCATGTCCGAAATTATGCTTCAACGATCAATTTCATCATCGTCTCTTTTGAAACAGGCTGCCGAAGCAGTCCGCGCCCAAGAGACACGGGCCCTTCGCCCAGGGTTGGCACGCTCCAACACCGACTACGTTACCTTTTCATTTTCTTCACGGAGAATGAGCCATGAAAACAGCAGCATCTGGGCAACATCTACAGAGTCCTCGAATATCACATCACCTTGTACCGAAAAGAAGCATATTCACTTTAACGAGCAGGTAGAGCAGTGCATAGCTGTGGATGTCAAAGGCGAGGATGAAGATGACATGGATGTGGACACGTACGGCGATGAGAGCGGGTCAGACGATGGTGTCATGATGAAGCGAATTAGGTCAAAACGTCGACCGCTGACTCGCAAGCGGTCAAAGAAGAACAGGGCAACAGATGGCAAGATTATAGCCATGCTGCCATCTACAACGCTCAAATATCAGGAAGATAGCCTCGACTACCAGGACTCGGCTATGAAGCACAGCACTGGCGTTTCGCGGAGTCCCATACTATCCCCATCATCTTCCCAAGAAACTCTCCGCCCTTCCAAGCAGTCTGCTCGATTTCTTTTCGGCGAGGACGACGACGTCAACAACGCAGTTCAGAGCCCAAATACTGGCTGGAAATCTCCATCGGACACGGAGCCTAGCGGCCTACAACGGACAACCTCATCAAGCAGCCTCTTTGATGAGCCCGCAGGCATGCGCAGGACGCCCTCGGGTATGTTCATGCCCTGCGATACAGCGGATACAGCACCCGGTGATGGTATCTTTGGTCGAGTGATTGACACCGTCAACACTGCTCGAGACATTGCCCATGTCATTTGGAACGTTGGGTGGCGAAAGTGAGTTTGCGGCCAACGATAGTCTGTCCTGGCCTAAGGCTGTGCCGATTCTATTGGTTCAGATGGGCGACTTTATGACGAACTTCAAAGACTCTACGGGTAGCACAATGCCAGGTCATGGCCCATGCGCTCCTACTTCGTGGTCTTTCGAGGCAGAGTAGTTTCAACCGCCACCTGGAATCTGGGGTGCATTGCCGCTTACCGCTAATTCCCCCCCTCGTGGCAAGCCTATTGGCACCCACCATGCTCGGTACATACATGCACAGTTCACTTCATGGTCCAATCCTCGTTCGAGCGTGTCTCACTTTGTTTTTTTGTTGGGCCAGCTCTTATGGAGGCCTGGCCTTAATTTTGAATCAGCGTCATTGGGTGGCAAGGACAGCAAGAATCATTTAATGTATACGTGCGCAGAGCATTCACTGTTCAAGGACGTCACGGGCTATTGTTGCCCGAATGATCGGGTGACCACCTGGGCCACGTTGTGCTTTTTACTAATGCTTTTCATTCATGGATACTACCAGACTCAACATGCCTGGGGTATCCCGGCATTACGACGGCTTATGACCAACTTTTAAGTGTGTACTTTTTTTCGGCTTTTTTTTCTCTCAGTCTTGCCTTTGTCCCCACAGAGGGCAACAGATGTTTATCTTTTTTTTTTTTTTTTTGATTTTTTTTTTTTTGATTTCTGGGTACTACTGAAAACTGGTGGGCGGCTTATTTTACTTTCAACTTGGGAGAGGGGCGTTTTTAATCTGCATCACGGTATTTTTTTTCTTTCATTTATTTATACATCAAAAGCCTGGCAAACGGGAAAGCAAGGGAAATCCATGAAGGGGACACGCCACTGCGAGGCACACCCCCAAGTGTCGAGGATAGCATCGCTCAATGCGAAGGGCAGGATCCAACCATGGTCTGAAAAATGGCCATGTTTTTTGTACATAGGAAACCTGCACTATATTGCGCGGAAATTTAACAAGATCGATACCAATAATTTTTTTGGGAGGGGTCCTCTTTGACTCCGTATTTTGGATGTGATACCGTGAGCTAGAAGCGAAGGCGAGTCACTTGACGTAACTTGGGATTTATTAGGGTGACTAGCGAACCGAGTTCCCAAGTCTACAAGCTGTCTGACACACGGGCTAGCCCGCCAAAGGGTCGTGGTTATGTCACTATTGATTGAGATAAAGGGCCCAGCCTTGAGGGGAGGCAACAAAACGCGAATGGGGGCAGGTTCTAGGGTCCATAACTGACGACGGTGCCAGATCCATAATGGCAACGAGATGAAGAGGAGGGAGGGAGGGGGAATCCCTCTCTCTCTCTCTCTCTCTCTCTCTCACTCTTTCCCACTCTCTCCGTGGTGATCAATTCCTCCAATTGAGGGACCAGAATATGAGTGGCTTTTGCCGCGTCATTCTATTCTATATATGCACGTATGTATGCGGACTTTGAAAGTGAAAACAATCAAATTGGATTTCTTACTATAGTGGTACATAGGTATTGCATTTACCCCAATGATAGAGAGGAGGAGGGGGGGATTCCTTGAGCCGGTTTTTTGGAGTCTAATTGCCTTCTTATCATTATTGCTACACCTCCTTGATTCCCTTGCGGCCGCAGGATTTGGAGATCGAGCTGGAGAGTACAGCGTGTCCTTGTGGGGCAAGGGCGGTGGCTTTTCATTTGCGTTTTGATGTCCTTGTTTTTTTGAATGCAGTGCAGGTGCAGGTGCAGGTGCTGTGTTGTCGCTTCTGCTGATGTTTTAGTCTATCCCCAACAAAACCCCAGCGGAGTGGAGACGCCAAAGTCTGGGGTAAGTGCGGGGGGGGGGCGGGGCGGAGAGTGGTGTGTGTATGTGCGTGCGTGTGTGCCTCGGCGATGTTTATTAGGTAGCCAACACACACATATACACATACACTATTACCATGTTTTCAGCAGACCCCATTCAGCGTGTTCAAGCGCATCTAGGGATGGTGTCGAGGGAGTGTTGGTAAGCTGCTTGACGGTGCGGTGCGTAGTATTGCACATGGGGCCCGCGAGCGCGTCGCAGGGCTAATGCAAATGGGCTTGCGTCATGCGTTTATGTTGCGGAGAGAGTGAGATGGAGAGGGAGAGACGTGAATGAAAAGTGTCAGAGGGAGGCGCAAAAGGGCTTGAGCCTCGGGATGAGAGGAGGTGTTTCTGGTGGCTCGTGGGTGGGCTATTTGCCGCTTTGGCAGGACGCCCCATCCACTGCTGGAAGTAGACCAGAGGCACATGAAGAGGGAGGGTGATCCGATCTGTGATACCTCTGACTGACAGGTCATTTTCGTTTGAGATCGGGCCTGGGGATGGTCGGTGGAAAGACCGGGCTGAGGGGTTCTGAACCAGCGCGGCGGTGCCTATGCCTGAGCTAGCGAGGACGATAGTGCTCCAGCTTGTGCTCCTGTTTCTCCGCTGGAGGTGTCCTGGCCGAGGTAGCGGAGAGCTTTCACCAGAATCTGGCGGGAGTGCACGTTCACATCGGCAAGCTCAACTTCAAATTGGTCACCCACCTGGACGTCCTTGATGAGCGCCTGTCGATTCAGCCCCTCGATGTCCATGACCGCGTGGAGGTTGAAAAAATCGACCTTACCGACGCAACCCTGCCTCCAACGAGATGAAACGGTGAATCGGAGCGTGCGAGGAGCAGTTTTCTCGAACCGCCACGCGCGGATGAGGGCGATGAGGATCCATTCCAACATGCCCTGGGAAACCATCCGAGCCATTTTCTCGCGCATCTGCAATAGTGGCAAAGTCTCGCTGAGTTGCGTTGTAGTGAATGGTAGAATATCGTCAACGTCAAATACCTCGGGGTCGATGGGGCGCTTTGTTTCACGCTCATACTGTAGAGCAGCGTGGATTTGCCAATGGACAATCAAATCTGAGAAGCGACGTAAAGGTGATGTAGCTTTAGTATACATGTCTAAACCCAAGATGAAGTACCGGCCAGGATGACTTGAGATTTCGATGCCGCCTGTACGCTTAGATAGTTCTTGCCGTTGGCTTTGCGTTGGCTCAATGCCTTGTTCAATCAACGGATATATCTCCTTCGTAGCATATTCAAAAGCGCTGTTGAAACCATTTGTAGATTTCGCATCCCTCCTGTAAGGGATAGGGATACCCCGGGACGAACACCATCGTGCCGCAACCTCACCAGCAAGAACCATGGAGTTAGCTACCACCGAGCATCCTGTTGATGTCTCATAGGAAGCCTTGATGTATGGATCGGCTGGGAAGCTTATTAAAGCAGTGTTATCACTCTTCCCCTTGACGTCTTCGAAGGACACCGAGACTGACGGTTGGGGGAAGAAGTAGGGCCAGGCACCCTTTTCCAAGCGTCTGTTCCTAATAGCACCCACAAGTCGATACAGGACCGAAAGATCATCCTGACTGGATCCATCCAAGTCTTCTGGAAGCACCATGGTTCGATTTGGAGCTGGGGTGTCCTCCTCATTCGGCGAGCCAACAACAAGGCTATGATTGGGAACTGGAGGTGGTGCAGGCTCCTTGCAGAACGAGGAAACATGTTGCGGATCAAGATAAACGACATTTTTCAGGGTACTTGGTTCAACTTTAAAATCTAACAAATCACCCGTGCTGTTAACTTTGGCACTGAATGTCAGTGCTAGCCCGCCTGGCTTCAGCGAAAACTGATTGACAAGACCGTCAGAAACAAAGTCTTTGGCCTCTTCATCGCCTATATCGGACGGCAGCATTGCTTGGAAATGTCCAGGCAGGTAGATATTCTCCGGAATAAGTTCCATATATTTGCAAAGCTCGGAATTTGGTAGAATGGAGGACGCAGGGTCGGCTGCATGGATGTGGATCCAAAACTCGTCAGGTTTATCTGTTCGTTCCAATGATACGCCATCATCGATAACAATTGTTGAAGGGTCGTCGATACAGAAGATTGTGGCCTGTGCAAACTCTCGCCTAGCCCCAGCTGCAATATCTGGCCGTTTAGAATCCTCGAGGTCCTTTAGCGGCTCACGCACCAGGCCACCGCCTCTGGCGATAGTAACATCTGGAAGGCGAACCTTGTATCGAGATGGAACCTCCCAGGCAGGGATGATGCCAAGCTCTTGTAAGAATATCCAAGCGGTGCTTTGGTCAAGGAGAGCATTATCATAGAGTTGAAGAGCACGGAGAATCAGAGCCCCATAGCCATGGAATCGCGATCCAGATTCAAACAGACCATAGCTCGCCCACCATTCTATAAATGATATGATATCCTTGCTTGATTGCGTCCACTCACGCTGTGGTAAACTGACGGCCGATGACGGTTTCAAAATGCCATGAGAGGTCCACTCCCTCGTTTCCCGGCTAGCCAGAACTGCTTTTCGTGCCTGGATTATGAACTTGCCCAACACGGTTTCCGAGAGTTCTTTTGGGGTCGGTGGCCGCAGGCGCTTGGCATTCATCTCAGTGAAGTCACGTATCATAACAGTGACTTTGTCAATAATCAGAGTATGGCTTTGTGGGAAGACTTCAAACAAGTGGTCCCGTCGATGACAGTCGTTGGAGGGATTGAGAGGTCGGAAGCCAACCTCATGACGGTACAGTGCAGTGTGTACGGCATATAGAGCAGAGGCAGGGAATTCGCCGTCTACCTTCAAGGATGGCGGCAACAACGAGTCTGCAATCTCCAGTAAGCTGAGGTACTTTATATGTCGCTGGCTTGAAAGGAGCGACTGGGCAGCATCCAGTTTGCCCAAGTTGTTTTGATACACTGCTTCTGAATCGAGCCTGAATTCAGTCATTTTTTCAATCAGGCGGGCACCATCGGCTCTTGCGGGCCCTTTCTCATCACGACGAATCTCGTCAAATTGCTCTGGAGATCCCGTGAGGGGGATTTTAGACAGAACGGGCGCTAATTCAGCCAGTGTTACAAATTTGGAAACGGTGAACAATGGTGAAAAGCCCATGCTCATGATCCACCTGCCATTCACGGCATAGAAATGGTTCCGGTGGCCAAAGTATCCTAAATAGATGGCAAATAGAGGCACTCTAGATCCAGCTTGCCTATTTATTTCTTAGTTTAGTTGAGGTTAATTGGCAGGAAAGTAAGGGGCTGACCTTAGCTCGACAAGATCGCCAGGGTTTTTTGACTTGACTCCCACTACAGCAATTTCAGCATCTTGGTTGGCAGGGCCGTCCTCCGACTCATTGGCGATTCCACTTTGTATAGGTAGCAACTGATCCATCTCGGATGAGCCAGTCGATTGTGATCGACTCAGACTGTTTGTAACATTGCTGTACAGGACCATGTCCGGCGGCATGGACGCAGGGCTCTTTTGTCCATCTTCGGCAGTCCACGTTCGTAAACGTTCCCGAATTGGAAGAGGTTTTGCATCCTTCTCAAGAGAGATTTGTTCCAAAAATGAGTCAGGGGTGCCTGGCGGGCCAAAATTTGGTGGTGATAGTGGTGTGTTTTGAGTGCTGGCCCAATACTGTAACCCGGATAAGTTGAGTGAAACCTCGAAATCGATTTTACGAACAAACCTTTTGAAGGGTCAAACCCGCCCTTGGTTGACCAATGACATGCCATTTCATAAGCTTAGTACTTGCATTATTAACCCGACTGAGTGAAAGACATTGTCGGAACATGTATTGACGGCCTGGCGCCTGCAACATGATTGTCATATTCGCTGCGTGCCACAAGGCTGATGTTCTTTCTCAGGGAAATTTTTAGCCATATCTGATATCAGACCCATTCAGGTGGCTCAGAGAGAAGTGGGGGGTTAACTGCATGAGCCTCGTGTGGCGTTAGTCACGTGCATGGGAGGTGTGGCTGCAAAGTGGTCTCATTTCGCCTTTTTACTCCACTTTACTACGAGGCCCTCGTTGGATGGCTACTCCCAAAACAAGTGCCGATGATTATCGAGGATAAGCTGCTGGGAAGACACTCCCCAGAACCAGGCAGGATCAATAGATGGTCATCGCGTAAAGCAAATACCGACAGATCGCTTACATTTCTAACCAAGCATATGTACTTCGGCACGCCACCTTGCATAGCCTTCTCTCTGAGTATCAGCAACGTCCATTTGTTGCACACACAAAAAAAAAAAAAAAATGCCGTGTGGGGTGCGAGTACAAAGACAACAACATGCCGGCCAGTAGCTTGAAGGACGACCAACTGGCATGAAATTCAAAGCCAAAACACAAACAATCCAAACACCTTCTACCTAATAGTATATGTGAAGTGCCTTGCCACTAATCTGAGTTCAAAGAAGCAATGCCAGCAAGGTCGACAAGACTTGGCGGCAACTAGCACTGCCTTCCGGAATCAAGCCACGCATTGCCCCCTTTGAATAAGCAGTATGGAGTATAGTACATGGGTAATAACCCAAATACGAGAATGCTTAATTGGTTAATTTGAGCCCGCTAACAGACATGGACGTGGTCGCACTGGCCAGCGTTCAATTCCGAAGATCTCTGTCGAAACGAGTTACCACAGCAGATCCGGCGGTCAAACCGAAGAACAAAAAAATATTCTCCAAGTGATTCGTCCGCCAAGAAGAACTGGGCCAGGAGATCTTAAGGGGGCAGCTTGCCAGATGTGCAAAACTGTGGCTTTGCAATGTAGCAGAATCAAAATAACCCTCTTGGCGGGAACCAAAGGCACCATACGAGAGGGCTGGGTCTAGCGTTGAGGATTAATAACAAACATTTAGCTCAGCCAAGTGGGCCAACGTCTGTCTTCAACCTCGTCGAAGCGCTCGGAACAAGCCATAGCAGAGAGGCAGCGACTCCGACTTCCGACAGAGGGCCAGTGAGCAGATGTGGTGTTTATTTTCGGCTGCATCGTCTTTGGCATTGATGCCAGCACCAGCCAAGTTGGAGGCATTTTTGGCCGCGATGTCTGAGGTTCAGGCGGTGGACGCCACGCCTTGCCAGGCATTGGAGATGGACTGGCCCAATGGGGTATAACACGTCCCGTGCCTGGTCTACTGGCGCATGAGAGGAGGGGGCAGATGCAGGAACAATCTCTCAGGCCCACACAACTAAGGCCTGAAATTGGCAAGGGATCATCACTTTCAAGCCACAGTCCATGGCCCTGTTGTTGATTCATCTGGGGTTCTGGCTCTCCTGCCGTCCGAGGAGTGAGGGAGCGAGAAAGCCTATTCGGTGACGAGTCCACGACAGTCAAGCCTAAGCCACACACGATGATTGCGCGCCATACCTCATCTCCCAGCGGGGACCGGATTCACCACTCAATGGTCATGCTTTGCTATGTTACAGCCAGCCTTGAGGTGTTGGACCACTGGTGATGCGCCGAGCGTTGTTGATAATTATCACCTGGTCATCGCGGCGGCTAGGAATACTCGGTTCATTCTCCATCTCCACGGGCTTTTTCTTCATTCCTTGCTGGCCGGGGTTTGAAGAAAAAAGCTCGTTCGTCCATGTTCGGCCTGTCGCGCCCGTCGGCATGCCCCTTTCAAGGGCTCAGACGTAAATGGAAATTACCAGCCCTGATCCACCCTCCCCTATTTGGCGAAAGAGAAGATGCGCCTTGATTTAGAAGCCAGCAGCAGCAGCCACTCACGGATCCATTGATGGCCAAAGTGGTTCATAACCTTGCACACACTATCAACCCTTGACAGGTCTCTCTCCCCACTAGATACCTGAGCCAGAGTGCAGAATTCCATGGTTGAAGAGGTACTCGTTCCGACTGGAGTTGTTGGTGAGCACACCACAACCAAACTAGGCTAAGACGATAATGAGAAATGCCACCCACCCGTCTTAGGCCTGCATGTTTGACGCCCATAATAACAATCATAATAATGGCCGCATGCCCGTCTGAATGCCGTTCTCTTCCTTTTCCTTCCCTCCATCCCCACGAATTGACAAGTCGAGGATCTTGCTGAAAGCCGGTTCAGATCGCTTTCGTCCTCTCGTTCTCTAACAAACCAACTTACCGCTTCACTCTTTTAGCGGGCATTCTTTTCTTTGAAACCTTCGATCCCTCAAAAATGAAGGGAGTTGTTGCTGCTGCCGCTTTCGCGGCCTTTGCTGGCGTTGCCAGTGCTGCTCACGGCCACCGTCACGCTCACGACCTCTTCGCCAAGCGCAACGAGACGGGTGATGTTTGTGTCCCCGGAGTCACCACCATCTGGACCGTCATCACCGGCGAGCCTACATGTACGGCATCATCATATTCCTAAAAATGCCCTAGTTGGGGGCGAGGTTAAGATGGTTTGATACTAATGAAGTTCTTCATGATATAGTGGTCCCTCCCCAGACGACAACCACCACAGCCACGAGCACCAGCACCAAGACGGCGACAGTGACCCCAGCTCCCCCGACCTCTGAGGCTCCCGTCCCGACTCCGGCTCCTCGATCTTGCCCAACGCCCGGCACTTACACGTTCCCGGCCACGACCATTACCTTGACCGACACCACCACTGTGTGTGGTGCTACGTCAACCCAAGTACCTCCCGGAACCCACACCGTTGGCGGTGTCACCACTGTTGTTGTGACGGCCACCACTGTCACCTGCCCAGTCGCCACTGTCTCAACCAGCGGCACTGTCACCACCAGCACCATTGTGCAGACCACCTACGTGTGCCCTTCCGCCGGTACTTACACCATTGCTCCTATCACAACCACCGTGTCGGAGTCGACGGTTCTGGTCTACCCCATCCCGACAAGCTACAACCCCGGTACCTACACTGCTCCTCAGCAGGTCGTCACCGTCACCGAGACCGGCTACGTTACTTACTGCCCATTCTCGAGCTCCGGCCTCCCAACCTCGACTCCTGCGCCAGCTCCCGTTGCTCCCGCTACCACCAGCAAGGCTCCCGTTTACGCACCTCCGTCGTCGTCTCCTCCTCCTCCCCCTCCCACTTACCATGCCCCTCCTGCTTCTTCGGCTCCCTCGCACGGATCCAGCGGTAGCCTGACTGGTACCAACGACCACTACGGTATCACCTACACTCCCTATGAGTCTTCCAACGGCAACTGCAAGTCCGCTTCTCAAGTCGACCAGGACATCTCCGAGATCAAGAAGGCTGGCTTCCAGATTATCCGTGTCTACTCTACTGACTGCAACACTCTTGAGAGCGTCGGTACCGCTGCCAAGAAGTACGGTCTCGAGCTGATCATCGGTGTCTTTGTCAAGGGAAGTGGCTGCAGCTCCAGCTCTCCCGATATCAAGGAGCAGATTGATGCCATCTCCTCCTGGGCCCAGTGGGACCTCGTCAAGCTGATGGTTGTCGGTAATGAGGCTATCATGAACGGTTACTGCACACCTTCTGAGCTTCGCCAGCTTATTGTCGATGTCAAGTCCAAGTGCGGTGGCTATAAGGGCCCTTACACCATCTCCGAGACCCTCAACATCTGGCTCCGACCCGATGTCCCCTCAAGCATTTGTGGTGTTATTGATGTCACAGGTGCCAACATCCACGCCTTCTTCAATGGCGGCGTCGCACCGTCCGCTGCTGGTGCCTTTGTTTCTGGTCAGATGACGCTCCTCAAGGCTGTCTGCCCTGGCAAACAAGTCATCAACCTGGAGTGCGGTTGGCCGAAGGAAGGTAACTGCAATGGTCTGGCCTGCCCTGGTGGGGAGCAGCAGCATGCTGCCCTGTCTTCCATCCGTTCCGCGGTTGGCGATAAGACTGTCTTCTTTTCCTTTGACGATGACATGTGGAAGCAGCCTGGCGAGTGCGGCTGTGAGCAGAGCTGGGGTTCTGCCGCGTTTTTCTCCCTTTAAACAGCTTTTGCCAATCACGTTCTAATGCGGCACGTCCTGGTATCGTTGCCGAATGTATCCAACGAATACTATTTCGCCCGGTAGTATGTTGCCCCCTGAAACCGCTCCTCGTGTCCTTTACAAACCTAGGAGAGAACAAAATATAGATGCAACTTGAGAGGCTCAGGCGTCAGCGGTCCACTTGAGTCCTCTCAGCGTAGTAGGGGAAGGGGGCCGCTATCAGCAAGGAACGTCAGAAACTCTTGACTGCTCGGTATTGTCCTTAATTTTTTTTTGTTCTTTTGTGGGTTTGTTATGAGCGGGTTCTTTATCAGTTGGGTGGTGTTCCTGTACATGACGCCATCCCATCCGGGTGTACATTTCGTATCTGATTCATAGTGTTGTAATTATGAGCGTCTAATAAGCTGATTTACCACTTCTCTAAGTCTTTATATCATGCATTTAAGTGTCGTCGCAACCTGTAGACGTTAGAGTGGGGACTTATCCACGGCAAACACTACATTGATATCTCTGACAGGGGCATGAATACGTTTGGCAAATACACAACGGCACCCAGTTGAATATGATTGTTCGGTAGCCAGATCACCAGTATTTAGAAGAATCTCAATTTTTGTTTTTGTTTTGTAATTGGTAGAACCAGCGATTTAAATCCTACAATTACACAGCTATCCCCTTCCATCTTCAGAAACATCCGAGTCTTCTTATTCAACGTATATACCACCCACCACACTACATCGCGTTCCTCATCACTTCAAAGGCATGCACGTATACCTACCCTATAACACCACCAAAAACCAAAAACCCAACATCCCCAAAATATCAACAACGCATCCATACACCATAAGTAAATCGATCACCAGACCACACATCACATCACAGCACAGCACAGCACAGCACAGCATGTCCCTACTCCCCAACCACCATATTTACGCCCCCTTCCTCTCCCTTACTTCACTTCTCTTCTCTTCACTTCACTTCATCTTTTGACCTCTCACCGCCCCTTCACAACCACCACCCCATTCAGCCAGCGCATCTTCATTCCTCCCTAACGTGAATACGACCCTAAGAATTAAACACCCTCTCGGGCAACTACATAAACTACGCTTCTTCAAGAACAGGATACCCCTGCTTCGCTTCGCTTCACTTATTTACTTCACCATCACCATCATTATCATCATCATCACCACCACCACTTGCAAAAACCACCAAAATCTGTATGCATGCCTGCATGCACGCATGTTTGTATGTATGTATCTAGATAATAACACTCACTCACCGCTGCACACATCGGCAGTTCCAGCTTGTCTACCACACTATCCATGGATGGCACTACGCCCAAGGCTGAGCTGAGAAAAGAGAGACACTGCAGGCAAAGCGCTCATCGGGTCGGTAGTTGCATTTTTAGATCCGCCGCTAATACTTCCTATCCAACCCCCCCTTGCTACCATTTTAGAGGAGTCTCCACGTGTCGGCATATGACAATAAAAGACTGGATGAACAAAAAAGCAAGCAAAGGAGATTGGCCGTGCTAGAGCTAGGAAGCTAGCTACCTCCCTCCTGATATTAGCTCTGCCTTTGAGTACATACAACACCAAAGTGATTCAAGACAAAACTAAGCTCGTATGGGTAATGCCCTGTTTTGTAATCCGTAAAAACACCTTCATTTATAATTAACCAAGTAAGAAAAAAGGCAACTATCTAAAGCTCAAAGAGAGCTCTCCATCATTTTGTCTTGTATGGCTAACCGTACCTGCCAAAGTGCCGTTTCAAAACTGTGACGAGAAATATATCAAACAGGACTTAAGTACATATACAGAGGTTTGTAGAAAAATAGCTTGAACCTAAAGCAAATGCACGCTTCACCCCCTCAACCGTAGGTATCTCACAAACATGACAAGAAAAAAAAAAGAAACTATATGCTCAAAGTTACATCTCTCATCTCAATAACCTCCCTAGAAAGAACATCTGAAGCATACAAAATGCGTTGTATATAATGCACAAACCTGTCCCCTTCCCCCCATAAAGTTCCCGGCCAATGTCCTGTTTCCTATGTCCCATGCAACGTGCGTATGTGGTTTGCTGGACTGTAACCCTTGATAATTCAAGTGTTTAAAGTCTCAGAAAGAGAGAGAGAAGATTCCATGCACCCTTTTTGTCCCGTATCCTGAATGAAACCCAGATAGGTCAATAGACAAGAGAGAAAAGCGTACGCCAAACGTATGATTTGTTTTTGTGTTTCCGTGGTAAACAATGACAACCACGGGCAATGCAGGCTGAGCCAGCGAATGTTGGCTAGAACAGAAACATTCTTTTGTGATTTCCGAAATTCCCTAATTTGAGCGGAGGAAAACCAACTCAAAAATTCCGAGTGTCGAAAGAAGGATGAAAAATAAAATAAAAAAATTGGTGGATTGCTAGAATCGACATACTAATGGAAGTTGTAGTGATGGACCCTGGATTTAGCAACAAACATTGCTTCTTGGTGGTGTGGAGTATGTGTCATTCAGAAGACAGGGACAGAAAAATTTCTGAGAATCGTTGTGGAAAAAGTGGCCGGGTATATGGGAAAAGGAAAATATGATATTCAAAAAAAAAAAGGAAATCATGACCTCGTTAACGAACATTTGGTTCATCGTGTCAAAAGACCTCAGGGCCTTCGATATATGGTGGCGGATGACGCGTTTTCTTGTCGTTCCAATCTCTCGATGATGAGCTATAGGCCATTCGGTGTCGCTGCCAGGGTCCTCCAAAGGAACTCTCGACTCCGTAAGAGCAGCGCTCGAGCTGCAAGAGGCCGCCACGGTGCGTATCGGAGCAGAGAATATTGAGATCTTGTCCGTCGTTGGCAAAGGCGACGCCACCAATCTCGCCAAACACATCAATCGTCTGTTTGGAGCAAAAAGTCTGCGCATCAATGATGTTGATAATATCAGCTTCTTCGGCGGCGACAAGGACTGGCTTCCCGCTGCCTAACGGTGAGAACCGTAAGCTGCGAACGCCCGCCATTTCAGCCCTGATGGTACACAATGGCGTGCTGATGCCGCTAGAGTTGGACCAACGTCGAGCATCCCAGATCTTGATGGCTTTGTCCTGGAAGCCAGTCGCTACTGTGTAGCCATCGTCAGACCAGTCGCAGGCAAACCCGTAGTCTCGGTGTCCACTGAGTTTCTGGAGGACCTCTCCTGTCTCTGCATTGGTAATTAGAACATCTAGGTTGTCGCCCACGACGGTCCTCAGTCGGCCATCTGGTGAGACGGCGGAGCAGTTGAGGGCATATGGATAGACGAAATGAGAGATGAATTTTTCTGTTTGGAGATCTAGGATTCGGAATCCATGGTCGTTACTTGCAATGGCAGCGATGGGACTTCCAGATCGCCGCGGCCAATGTATCCGGATGTGGTTAGTGATGCCGCTTGCATCATTGGATATTTGACCCT
The DNA here is from genome assembly GCA_930272545.1 of Sphaerostilbella broomeana. Lineage (NCBI taxonomy): Eukaryota > Fungi > Ascomycota > Sordariomycetes > Hypocreales > Hypocreaceae > Sphaerostilbella > Sphaerostilbella broomeana. The sequence goes on from CAKNET010000001.1 coordinate 585,882, forward strand.
CGGAGTAGTTCTTTTTATCCTCGGTGCCTAATGCCTGCAAGCAATAGTAACCACTTAATGTACCGCCCATGACTACTCCGCAGCCAGCGTCGAGTGTTGACACTGCCAGGGCGTCCATGGTGGGAAACCCACGTAAATTCATGGCCTGATCTGTCCTGCCAGACACCGTGTTCATCACACTGACACCTTGCATGCTGGGATAGAACGCTTGAGTTCGCGAGGGGCAAGCGAGAACGCTTCGCAACTGGAAATGGGCAAGCCTTATGTCTCGCCGCATTTCCATTTTCTTGAAGCGGAAAAAAGTATCACTTGTGGGAATATTGATTTCGCTTAAATCATGCTGTGCAATTCTTGGTTAGTCAAGTTGTCTACTAGATAGATAGCCTCAGCAATTTTTTTGGGGTGTGCAACTTACCCCTCGGGCATCAGATCCTGTCTTGTTGACATAGTTCTTGTATGTAAACCGTCGAGCTCGTCGAGCTGCCTCGCGAGTTGTGTTCATAGCCTCCCAGTCGATTCCTTGCATATCATACTTGTCACCCTCCAGATCGGAGTAGCGGACCTTGGCAACATGGTCCCTAGCCAACCTCAAGATTTGGTGAAGAGATGGCCGGGACAACCGTGAATCCGGTAGCAAAACGTGTCCGTAAGCCCAGTAGCGCAAGAAGTCCACGAGGCCGTAGTTTTCTGACCCCAAGACACTGGGGTTTGGATTGCTCATCTGGACAGGAGGAAAGGGATCAAGGGCATCGCTATTGTTATTAATATTATTATTAGTATTGGGTGGTATCTCGCCGGGCGGAGTCGCTGGCAGGAAGAGGTGAGGTGCAAGCACCGGCCCCATGGCGGCGGCCATGAGCTCAGGATTAGCCGGAGCAAAGAATTGTAAGGCGCCAGGGGCTCCAGGATTAAGTGTATTGTTCGGCATCACAGCGGGATTAAAGGGTTCGTCGTCGTCGTCGCCGTCGGTCATCTCGCCATCGTCGTCTCGTGACGAAAAATGTTGATCTGAATCGTAGTCCAAGTCGGACACCATGGCGTTGGTGGCCATGGTAGCCGTATGCAAGGAAACGCCACCGTCACTGTCGCTCATGTCTAGATCATGATCCCCAGGGAGCTGGTGGTGATGGAGGTAGTTCGGGTGGTCAGTGTAATCGGAGTCGTAATCATCGTCGAGAGGATAGCTGTCGGGAAGATATTCAGAGTCGTCGTCGTCACTGTCGACGGGGGCTGGTGTCATGACCGCCTCGGCTTGGTGATGGAGGTAATAGTCGGAGCTGGACTCGTCTTCTAGAGCAGCGCCTTGGTCGTCGTCGCCGACGCCGTAGATATTGGGGCCTTGGGGATGTTGGCTGTAGGTGGGAAAGCTATTCGCCGGGGCATAAAAGAGCGCATCCTGCTCCCGCGGCCGGTTCCAATACACTTCGTGCTGCGCCAGCCGATGCTGGTTCTGATGCTGGTGCTGAAACTGGTACTGGTACTGGTACTTTAAAGAGTCGTCGGTGGTATCTTGGCTGTCTTCGTCGTCGTTATCGTCGTCTCGCTGGCGATTCGGCGGCGGCGGTGGAGAAAGGAACGACGCAGGTCGCATGGCCGGCGACAAGAGCGACGAGCGGGTTTGGGCCAATATTTTATGCGGTGCAAAAAGACGTGCGCGCGGCCCTCTCTTCCCCGTCCAGTGAGAGTGGTATTGAGTATATTAGTGCTAGGCTGGCTGGTGCTCAGTGCGGTCTGCTACTGCTGCCGCTTACTAGACAGCTGGTTCCTTGTGCGCGTAAAATGCACGCAACGACTTGAGCCACTTTTCGATCTGGCACTACTGGCTCCAAATGGGAATAAAAAAAAACCGTTGCTTTTTCTTTTACTTTCGCCCCAAAGCTGTATGTACTGACTGTACCAGTATGTATGTAGGCACCTTAGATAGTCTCACTCTCTGTGCTCGTGCTGTTGCCCTTGCTCGTGCGTCTGTCTCTCAGAACGGCCAGGTTTTCTTTTTGGGCTAAAAAATCGTCGGGTCCTGTTTCTGTTTCTCCGGGATCTGCTCTTTTGGTTCTCTGTTGACGGAGACGATATATTTTCTTCTTTTCCTACTTCTTGTCCCCGTTGTTGAATGGGGGCTCCCTGTGCGGTACGGGATTTGCTTTCTTTTTCTCGTCTTTGCCTCGTTTCTTTTTGCGGCCTCCTGCACGACTGCACGACTGGACGTATTAGTCGTTCGTGCTTCTTTTGTCGACGTCGTTGTCTCCGCTGGGGGGCGAACGTCAGAAAGGAGGGTGCAGCGTTGGCGCGCGTGGGGCCGAATCACAGGCGCGGGTCAGAGACAGCCGTCGCTCAGCCCGGGGGGTGGGAGAGCGGTGGTATTACAGTAGCCGGCTTTGTCTGACACCACAGCAGAGATGGCCAGTTGCCCAATGATGGCGCTGGAGCGTCGCTTCTTAAGGGGGTGGGAGGGGGACCGAGTCGACAGCGGACAGACGTTGAGATCGGCTCAGGGGATGTGATGATGTCTGTGTGTTGTGGTGTGCTGGAGGCGGAAGAAGAAGACAATGACAGTGATAATGATGATAATGATGATGACGGGAGAGGGGAGAGTGAACAGAAGAGAGGTGGCGGTTGCGGCTTAAAGAACCCAAGGCGGCGGTGGTGGAGGCATGGAGAAGGAGCAGAGGATGGATTGGACCTGGACTTTCTTACACGGGTTTTTTGTTTTGTTTGTTTCTGTCAATTTTCAATAGATGACAGAAACCTTCCATGTGCGTTTCGCGCTTCAGTTGGCTCACCCACTCATTCAATGACATCCACAAAGGCTGGCAATCCCGTGTTTCTGGTCTGGAATAAGTAGGGCTGATTAATTGAGCGAGTGTGTACGAGTGAGTGTGTGTGAGAGAGCGTGTGAGTGGTGAGCCAATATCTAGAGAGCACATATGAATGAAGCCGCCTGGCACCACTATTGGGTGTTTTGTCCAAGCCGCCCAGCCAGAGGCAGCAGTGGGACGAGAGATAGCGCAGGCTCAGTATGTCATTCCGTCAGTCAAGTCAGTAAGTCAAGTCTCTTCTCGCGTGATTTATTCATAAAACGACAACGAAGGCAGCGCCCAGCACAACACGACAATCAGACACATCATATTTCATCTGAATGCCCGTTTTATTTTTCTCTCTCTCGCTCACTGGTGCCATTACATGCACGCATTCGGCGCGCGCTGCTAAGAATAAGGGCGAATGCACGCAAGAGGGGACCCAGGCGATGGGGGCTCGCTAGCGTGACGGACACCAAGCTCCAGTCTGCTTCGCCTTGCCTTGTCTGGCCACTACCAGGTACCTTGGGCCCCCTGGACTTGGAAGCCGTCCAGGGCTTGCTCGTCCTTGTCCTCAGGCTCCTCCTGTCCTTTCCGTGTGCTGGTCGCACATCATCTACCGCAGTCTGTAAAGTCGGCCCTGCATGTATGGAATGAACGCATGTATGTACAGGTCATTTTTCTTTTCCTTCTCGCGTGGTTTAGGCGAATGGCTGGGGTGGCTGCCAGCCCCACGATGGGTCCAGGAGCTGCACGGCCACAGCACCATACTATACACAGGGTGGTATCGGTGGAGCAGCAGCATCCAGTCGCCACTGGGGAGTCCCTAGTCAGTCAGTCAGGCCGTCAGGCAGTCAGTCATGTCGCCTACCTCCATACGCCGAGTGCCGTCCATAATTAATATGAGAGAGAAAGAGTATGCGAGATACCCAGAGGTTCGCTGTAAATCAGTGGGATGGAGGCGCTCGGATGTCGTCTGGCTACCTGCCTTCGCGGGCGCGCGCCCACTGAAAAGGCTTAGTATGGAGGCGGATTGATTATGACCGGTCGTTAGCACTTCCGGAGGAGGTGGAGGAGGTGGAGGTACGTACCTCAATCAAGTACTCCGTATCCGTACACCCATATATCCATGTCGCACGCGTGAGAGCGAGTGCCTTATTAGAGAAGTTGGCAAAACCGTTTTATTCCGCATTCGAGCCATTCGTAACAGCTAGGTAAGGTAGCAGACGGAGAGTGAGAGAGTCAGTCAAGTGCATACGCAGTTAGCCAGTCGGTTAGCTGGCTACCTAGGTAGTGCGTGCTCAGGTACCAGCCCAGCATCAAGTACAGTAGCATCCAGCGGTTATTAGACCCAATTCCATCCCGTCCGTCATGTCTGCCCCTCCTCATAGGCCAGGGATTGTATTGTGTGTATGCACTTGCTGCTCACCCAAATCTCCATGTTTCAGTAGAACAACATCATCGTAATCATCATCATCATCATCATCATCATCATAATCATCTCTCACAACTCAGTTCTTTTTTTGTATCGCATTGGAGCCATGACTAGTAATTGCCTCACTTTATTCCACTGCCTTTATCCTGGGGCCCTTGCTTGAAAAAACAACAACACACGGAATAAATAAGCACCTAAAAGCCTGCTGTTTGCTGTATTCTCGTCTATCTGCGAACATCATTCATCCATCCATCTGTCCATCCATCCACCCATACAGCAGTCACATGTGTTGGCTCTGAAACAAAAACAAAAAAAGAATCCATTCATTCTACAGCAACTAGTCTAATAGCTGGCCTCATTTCCAGGGATGCGGTCGTTCTGGCAGCCAGCCACCCTTCCATTCACACACCATCTTCTCTTTTCCATGTAGGATTCCCCTTCTTGCTGGCTGCATGTCAAGTTCATGTTAAATGAAGTAAGTGGTAGCTCAAAAGCTCCATCATCTACACACCATACATTATACTCGTATACCCATCCATACATTACATAGGTAGGTATATATGCCCATGTCTATGGGGCCCTTTGCGCCAATTCTGCCTATCGTATCATCAACCGCCCTCCCCTCTCTCTCTCTCTCTCTGTGTGTGTCTCCTTTGCCCCGTTCGTTCTAATCACTATAGTACAGTCCCAAGACTCCATCTCTTCTGTCTGTATTCGTGCGGTGGCATCCATACGAGCGCATCTCGCCCACATTCTCCATCTTTTATTTATGGCATGCCTCTTCACCGGTCCCGCGCTGTACTTTGTGATAGATGACCTATTATGGATGGTCCCCCCTCCCTCTCCACTCCCCTTCCCTTCAACTCACCCAATCCAGTGCTCTCACTGCCCCCAAAACGCTCCCCGATGTTCCCTCAACCCACTCAGCCTCCTTCAGCCTTCTCATCAGCCTCTCGTCTTCTTACTGGTTCGCTCGCTCACGCTCACACCACAAACAGACCCTGCTCGTCCACCACCAACAACGACAGCAAAGCACAGCCGTTTTTGAAAGAGCCTCTCACATCCGCCAACAAAGTTCCCCCCCTGCTGGCCTTTCACACCGAGTGATCCACCTCTGAAGCGCCTCTGTCTCTCGCCTCCGGACATATCGCTCATCTACATATCTGCCCGAGTACCTACCTGCTTTGCCAGGGTTCGCCGTACATCCCATACATGGTACCTTACAAACCTGGAACATACTACCCCATCATTCAATCAACGCCGTTATCTATCATTTTCATGTAGCTTGCTTTTTTCCTCCTTGCTATATTATGTCAAACTCCCTTCAACGCGTTTTGTCTGAACCTATCAAGTCAACCTGGACCCTCCTGCGGTGCAAGATAAGTGGCCTGAACACGTATCGTGCCTGGCGTGGTTCTCTCTCCCCCCACGAGGCAATGTTCCCTCCGTGTTGGTCGTGACCCTTGTTTTGCATATGTAGGTACAAGCAGCCCAGGCATGTTGACGGCATCAGATGTCGAATTCCCCATGTCCCGTCTTCATGCGCAAGCTTCAAACATGGTGACACAGACAGCCAGTTGCCCTACCGAGCTTCTGGTCAGCTGTCTCTCAATGCCTGCAGCCGCCGCCGCCGCCGCCGCCGCTGCTGCTGCTGTACCGAGCACCACCCTTTCACCCGTCCGCCACCACCGGCCCTGCTACACTGTTCCACGTCATGTAGCATCGAGTCCTCCCCTCATCATCCTCACCAACTTCGGTCACTACGTTTCCATTTGTATCTGGCTTGTCGTAACCAATTCCCTATCTTCTGCGCCTCGCGTAACATCCCATCCTCCTGCACGGATCAAGAGATTACTAAATTAATGCTGATAAATCTCAGAGTAGGTGAATAGCCCGTAAGCTGTCATTCAAATCACCTGGGAGTAGAGTAGGAATTGTAGTTGTTTCGACTTTATCGATTTGCCGATATTTTCCTTGAATGATAATAAGATTACCAGTTAGAATCGCATAACTTGACAGACATACCTTACGCAGGTTATAAGCTATCTTAATAATTGTATAATATTTTACATTTAGTTAAATAATACGTGTATATATGTATATGTGTGTGTTATTTATGTATTCGACCCCAAAAAGGCATCCAAAAAAAGCATTCATGGTCCAACGGATATTCCTTCTACCCCTGCCACTAGGCTTACCAGCAGCTCGCCCTCTCCACACCTGGCAATCAGACTATGGCCTCATCCGGCACTCGTAAAGAGTCGGCACCTATTTACAATTCTATAGTACCTGTACCGCCACAGCAGCCATACACGCAGTCTGCAGGGACCTCTTCAAACGCAGTTGTGCGACGCCAAACAGAGAATGCAGTGGCGCAGGCGAGCCAAACATATACGCTTGATACGTCCGATCCTTGGACTGGGTATAGAGCGGGTAATGGATCATTGATAGAGCAGTTCACAGCTGGACAGGATAGTATCGAGAAGTTAGAGGAGACGGCGCAGAGAGCCAAGAAGGATGCACAAGCGAAGCGCAGGGCAATACCGCCGTTTGTGCAAAAATTAAGCAGGCAAGTTATTCTCGTCGTACTGTATTTATTCCTAGTCACATAATATGGACTTATGATTCAATAAGCTTTCTTGAGCATGGGCAAAATGAAGACCTTATTAGATGGTCAGAGGATGGGAACTCGTTCATCATTTTGGATGAAGATGAATTTGCCAAAAGACTGATCCCGGAACGCTTCAAACACAACAACTTTGCATCTTTCGTCCGGCAACTTAATATGTATGGATTCCACAAGTTTGTTGGGCTTTCGGACAACTCTTTGCGAGCAGGCGAACGAAAAGATAGGACCCCAAGCGAATATGTGAACCCATTCTTCCGCAGAGGACACCCAAATCTACTATGGCTCATTAACAAGCCGCCTAAGAAGGGAGGGGGGAAGAACGGCGATGACGATGAGCGGATCGATGAGGACACAGCAGTTCAGGAAGATACTGCCGCTTGTAAGGCCGCTGCGATTTCATCATCGTCCATGGCCCCTGGACGCTGCTTGCCCTTGTCGAACGAAAGTGCGCCAGTGCGCAGGAGAGAGCTAAATGCGGTTCGTGATGAGTTGCAAAAACTGCGGGAGCAGCAAGCGTCGATCCTCAGTGCCGTGACTAGACTCCAACAAAACAATAACGAGGTCTACAACCAAATACTCATGATACAAAGTCAGCATGAGCGCCACCAGAATTCTATCAACGCCATTGTCAACTTCCTAGCCAATGTCTTTCGCAAACCATTAGAGGGTCAAAGCAGCGACCACAGCGTTGGCGACGTCATTTCAAGTTTGCTGACCAGCCAAGGGCCACAGCAGCCAGGCCTGAATGCAAGTATATTCGATTTAGGCAATGTATATGAGGCACAAACGGACCAGTCTGGCTCGACGGGAGGGGGACCCCTTAAGAGAGCGCGTCATTTCCTCCCTCCTATCCCGAGCCAAGCCTCCGGAGGAGGGCCACCAACAAGCCAGCCAACAACGTCTAATATATCGCCGCTGTACCAAAACGCCGGAAATCAAGCGGAAATGGGGTATGTGACTGAGCTGGGGGATACATCCTTTGCGGAACCCTCCTCCACTTCCCTACGACATGAGCTCAGAACAAACCCTCAGGAGAGAATGATGAAATTGATTCACGAACACAACGCAGTCAACTTCGCTGACTTGGACTTATCCAAGGCTGAAGGACTTATTCCGAATGCAACAACAATCACCTCGGGGGACTACCCAACAGGCTATTTGGGGAGTCTGATGCCCAGGCACGCAGAATCATCGTCATCCCAAACACTTACAACGAGAGCTCCAGATCAACTAGTTGGAACCTCACTATCACCCCTTTTGCTTTCGCCTCTCCCGCAAGCACCGCCATTAATGCAGATCCACAGCAACCAAGAAGAAGAGCTCGCGCAATTACAGAGATTACAGAACGAGCAAAACACTAAGATCCACGAACTCAGCACGCTTTTAGGCCCACTAAGTCCCTCAGGGCGCATCATCATCCCTGGCTTGGATGACCCGCCTAACAACATGTTCTTGGATCAGCAGCAGCACCCAGGCGGCGATTTAGACCAATTTTTGCATAGCGGTGGTTTTTTTAATGATGAGGATGCTGCTGCTGCTGCTGCTGCTGCTGCTGCCTTTTCGACCGGAAAGGGAGGCTTTAATAACTTTGATTTGGGCACGGATAATAAATTTGGTGCTTATAATGACGAAGAGGGAAGATATCGGCCCAGCTGGCGGTTAGATGAGGAGGCACTGTCCGATGACTTTATGGATTTTAGTGTGTCTCATGGCTTGAAGCGACAACGAAGCAACTGAGCGGAGTCGAGTTCAAGATACCAGTTCAGATACTGATAGCCCTGGAGGATAGAGTGCACTGTGCTTTACGTTAGGTACTACTACCGCCGCTGTCCATCCTCCCGCTCCCTTCTCCCCCCCCACAAAGCTGTCCCGTCCCATCCATCCCGACCATCCACCACCCACCAGGCAACCAACCGCCACAGTAGCACAGCACGTTTTCTCTAGCTTGGTTGTCCAACTAGTAGTAGTTCGTTGCTGTCTCATGGCAAGGCACGGTCACCCACCCACCCACCACCACCACCACCAGCTTTCTGGCTCTAACGGCTCGCTTGGAAAGAGAAACGGTTTGAGGGTCCAAGCTTCGTATATACTAACTAGTATGTCCGCTAACCTCCTCCTCCTCCTCCCTCTTTTGATGAACGTGCGATATAGTTCCCTACCTAGGCAGTCGTCCACTCCACGACACATGGGCGACCGGCGTCACGGTCTGGTTAGTTAGTCAGCAGTGCCGCTCTTGCTCAGGTTCTAGCCACGACTTGCCGTGAACCTAGGCATGACCTCTATCGCCAAGTGAAGCGTTGGGGGCAGGTTAGCTAGGTGTGCTCCGGGCACCCCTCCGATGCACGCGACCGGAGCTATGCATCCATTGATTTCGTGCTGAGCCTGTTGCTCCTATGAGGTCGCCTTCTTCCTCGGCCGGTTTCTCCTAACTTCCTTCTGCCTCTTAAATCAGTCCCTCTCACTGCCCTTGATATACTTCCAATTCATTAGTTGCTTCATATCATCATTATAGCAACTATAATATCAAATACCTAACTCAACATAGCCCTAAGAACCTTGATCTGCTCTTGAACACTCGATCGAGTAGTACCACCTTTTACTGATCTCAATGCAACGGCTTGTCTCATAGTTGAACGTATCCATAATATCATCCGTGAATCGATCATCAATACCCTTTTAGTTGTTCAAGTGAGAGCGAGCTTATCCATTGGAATACCCAGCTCCTCACTCTTTGCAACTACTCGTCTTGAAATGTGATGTGTCTCGCGAAAAGGTAATACCTTTTCTGACTAGGAAGTCAGCAAGGTCTGTAGCCAGAAGGGTTGGCAGCTAGTGCAGCTAGCATCCGCTCTGGTCGGATACTAAGTGTAGAGAGGATACCATTTGCGATCTGTATACTATCAGAGATAGTCTTAGTATGATCTAGCATACATAGGTTCCCAGCTAAGTCAAAGCTTCCAAACCAATAACCTTCACCACCGCCACCACCAACCTCGGCATCCCGCTTCTCTAAAACAGGGCTGCATTGGCCCCTCCGCCTCCTCGCCCTAGAACTCGGCGGCCGTATCATCTTTCAGGGACCTCAGGTCCATCAAAACTCTATCCTCCTAGACCTGACATCTAATATCCTCCTCCGGACTTAGCGCTGAGCCCTCCTATCAGCTTCATCATATGCCGCGATGGAGTTATACATGGGGCGGCTCGCGACTTTTTGGGAGGGTTTTAGAAAGAAGAAAAAAGGGCTGAGAGACGGAGAAAACGACTCATCAACACGGCACGGGATGATACTACTGAGAGGGGAGGGAAATATGCCGTCTTCGGGATTTCCTCTTTTACGTCTAGCCCCACGACATATCACACGAACTGAACCGAGGTGCTGGTTCCCGAGGAGGCGGTCCATTCATTTCATTCCAGAATCTAGTGATTGCTTTTTTTCCCGGCACAACCCTCCCCACTTCTGCAAAGCTCAACCGTTACACCAGTACTCCCTACACATGTACGCAACGCCCCCCTCATCCTGAGCTTCTTAACAAGCAGGGGCGCATCTCTCGTTGTGTTCCGTCTTTCCTTCCTTTTGTCCCGTGTTGTTCAAATCCCGACTCTCTGGTTAGATTTTGTTGACCAGCCGTCTCTCCACGTTTAATGCTACCAGCCTCTCCAGCGCCTCATCTACCGGTACCAAAGCTCCCTTGCTCTGGGTACTTTGGTCGTCTCGGTTTCGGATGTTGACCGTGCGTGAGCTCGCTTCCTCAGCTCCGACGACTGCGTTTTTTTGGTTGTCACGTTAGCCGCCGTTACAAGTCACAAGGTCTATAATTATTTGCTTTTGCAAACTTACCAAATATGAAGTTGTACTGTTCCAGCTGACCGGTACGAATCTTCTTCTGGAAGGTATTGCTGCTTAGGTCAACATCAATGAACAGCCCCTTCTCATGAAACTCCTTTTGAAGCTCCTTGGCGTAGTCGTTTACAGCTGGCATGACGGGCACAACCAGGATTTGTCGGGGGCTCAGCCAGAATGGCCACTTGCCAGCAAAGTGCTCAGTCAACACACCAATCATCCTCTCGACACTTCCCAGGATAGCTCGGTGAATCATTACAGGTCGTGCGTAGCCGGCAGGCAGCTCAGGATCGGAGCTTTCGCTGGCTGACGTCTCGTCCTTGGCTGCCACATAGCGAAGCTTGAACCGTTGCGGCAAGTTGAAGTCGAGCTGAATGGTACCACACTGGAGCTCTCTCCGTAAAGCATCGTAGACCGTGATATCAATCTTTGGTCCGTAGAAGGCGCCATCGCCGGCGTTCAGCTCCCACTTGGACCCAATCTTTTGAGTAAAATTGTCCAAAGCTTCCTTGAGTTTGGCCTCAGCCATGTCCCAGACAGCAATCTCACCAATATATTTCTCTGGCCTGGTAGAGAGTTTCATCTTGAACTGGAATCCAAACAGGCTGTAAACACTATCTAAGAAATCGAAGCAGCTCTCGATTTCTTCACGGATCTATTTCTTGTTAGTGATGTCGCTCAAATAGAATTCGACTTGGTATTGCCGTACCTGGTCCACCGTGCAGTAGATGTGGGCGTCATCCTGCTGGAATCGGCGCACACGGGTAAGCCCTGTAAGAGCTCCAGAGAACTCATTCCGGTGAAGGACACCAAAGTCTGCCATACGCCATGGCAAGTCCTTGTAGGTGACGTCTGCGTGGGCAAAGATCTTGCAGTGCCCAGGGCAGTTCATTGGCTTCAAGCCGTACTGTTCCTTTTCAACCTCAAAAGTGAACATGTTCTCTGAATAATTTCCCCAGTGTCCGGAAGTCTTCCAGAGGTCAGCCTTGTAGATGTTGGGGCTGATGACTTCCTGGAATCCACGTCTTTTGTACTGCACTCGTATCAACTCCATCAAAGAATTGTAGATTCTGGTACCATGAGGTAAGAAGAATGTAGAACCAGGCGACATTTCATCAAAGAAGAACAGCTTTTGCTCTAGACCAATCTTTCTGTGATTGCGCTTCGCTGCCTCTTCCAGGAAAGTCTTGTACTCGTCGAGTTGCTTCTTGTCAGGGAACGACACACCGGAAATTCGTTGGACGGATTCGTTAGAGCTGTTACCCAACCAATATGCCGCAGAGTTCTAATAAACGTTAGAAGTAGAATAAAGACACTGAGTTGAAAATTGCGCACCTTCAGAACGGCAAAAGCCTTGACGTTTCCAGTATGAGGGACGTGAGGGCCACGGCAGAGATCAATCAGAGGACCACATCGGTACACCGTGCTCAAGGTGCCATCAGGCACACGCTGGTTGATAAAGTACTCCTTGTACTTGCTGTAGTTGAACATCTCAAGAAGCTCGTCTTTAGTCATCTCCAGACGCTCGAAAGGCTGCTTCTCCTTGATGATGGAGCCAGCTAGTGATTCTAGGGCTTTCTTGTCCTCGTCCTGCACGACTTTGCTAACGAATTAATCAGCACTGGCTCGCGCTCGCAAGTTCCAATTCATTCTCCAGTCTTACCCGTCCATGTTGGCCATATCGTAGTAGAAACCAGGCGGATCCGTGGTCGGGGGGCCATTGCAAAGGTAGCAGCCGAATCGCCTCTCAGCAGCCTCTCCGAGAACGTGGGCGGACGAGTGCCAGAAAACCTTCTTGCCTAATGTATTCATTTAGCCGTCGTTCGACTCCCAATATCCGATATCCAAATCTTTGATTCATACCCTCTTCATGTTCAAAATCGAGGAATTCCAGCTTGCAGCTCTTCTCCAGGGGTCGAGTAAGATCCCATAGTTCCCCATCAACTAATGAGATGACGGTACGCTCGAACAATGATTTTGAGATGCCCCTCGCAATGGCACCAGGAGTGGTCTCCCAGGCCGTTCCCTTTTCCTCCTTGCCATTGGGCATAGAAATGGTGATTTCGTCTCGTGGCTTGGCTGTTGCATCCTAAATCAGCAGGTCGTTCCTTATATGCCCCGCAGGGATCCCAAAGCACTTCACGAACCAGCAACTTCGGCGTCTCGCCTGGCCTTGATCTTGTCGAAGATGGCAATACGATGTTGGATATATTCAGGGAGTTCAGGCAACTAGTGGATTCACCTCCCGTTAGCCCTACCGAATCGCACTACTCAGAGACACTATGAAGTGGCATGAAATAGGAGAAGGGCAGCCATTGTACAAACCTCATTACTGGGCTTCCCCTTCTTCTCCTTGGCCTGTTTGGCAGGCCGCAACGGAAGGGTTTGCGCCGGGGCGCCCTCCGCCACCTTAGGAGCTCCGACTTGCTCAGACGACATTTTCTTCTTCTTATGTGTCTTGTTCCTGGGGTCCCTTTTTCGTTGCCAAAAGTTTTGCGAAAGAAATCTGGCGATGCCTTTCAAAGCGGGCAAATTGATGGAGGGGCAGAAATACCCTTTGTACTTCAGGGCCGTGAAGGTGGGGTTGACTCACACATCCCGGTCCAGCAGATACAGCGGCAGATCCTCGGGCTCCGTGGTAGCATCACCTCGCAGCAATCAAATACATGATAACACGACTGCATGTAGGCAGCTACCTAATGCATCGGCGGACAAATACTACAGTCAAAATGAACCATAGTGTCGAACTGACCTAACTGCGCCGTCTTCATAAAATGTCGTAAATGGCCAGATGAGTAGGGGTTGTCCGAATATCGGCATTGAGGTACAAAACTGACCAAGATTCGAGTCAACAATATTCAGTCTATAATCCCGGGTATCAATGCCACTTTCCTGTCCAAGAACTATTGCCCAAACGCCACCATACACATTCTCGAATCATCTTGTTCGATAATATCCCTTCCATGTTCCCTTTCGGATTCATTCTACTCCAGAGGTGCCGAAAGCCTCGCCCGCCGTCACCGTTGTAAATCCAGCACCACCCATCAGCCTCATATCCCATACCTCGTAATGCACTCCTCCCTGTGCGTCTCCAGACAATCCAACGCACAAACTCTTGTCCCACACTTGATACACCGCACCCTGCCCCAATATCCACATATCTCGCAAAACACCCGTGTAGGGTACTTGTCCTGCCACTTGCCTCTAGCTTCGTAGTAAGTCAATGGCGGGTGTGCCAACAACTTCCTCAACTCATCGTCCGAGGGCAGCTCCGGCACTCTAGATATTAAAAGCGGGTCGTTGTCCCCCGTATGGGTAGTGGGAGGCGGTCTGTCGGATCCAACTAGAATTGGTGGGAGGGCTGCGGTATCGATCATGGCAATATCTTCGTCTCCAGGGGCGGTAGGTGTTTGCTTTGCGGTGGCTGATGCGGAGGACGCTGTTGTATCGCCTTTCTTGCTGGCAGATCGCTTGTGATTTGTCAAGTTGGCCGGTCGAAGGCTATTGCTCGAGACTGTCGGTGCTCCTTCGGCCTGCGGTTGCATCGCCAGAAAATCATCAAGGTGGTTCGAGAACGTCTTTTGTGACTGCAAGATCTTGCGAACATTGGGTGTATGTTTCCCCTGTGCTGTATCCTCCTCATCTATTAGCTACAGGGTCTATGAAATGGTTGACTTTGGGGGAATTTTGAAAATTTCACGTACATCTTCCGCTCTTGCCAGGCATTGGGATAGAGTTGTCCTTGGCCCCATCTCGCTCCAATGCCTCAATGTCCTTGCGCACCTTTGTCTCCTGTCGAGCCGTCAAGTCGCCAACCGTTAAGCCACCGGGAGCATTCCTCGCTCGCTTTCTGTTTGTCGGCTGAAGACTTGCTCCGGGGAGCTCTCCTGTGTCAGGGACGTATGCCCATCCCGGCGCTGATGTGGTTTTCGCACTGGCGAGCTCTATGACTCCGAAATTATTCATGGCTGCGGTGTGGTGTTGCGTGAACAGGTCTGTCGTCGTCGTCGTCGTCGTCAATTTCCGAGCTCGTGGCAGACCTAGCAAGGCACGACCTGGTCGGTTTCTGATAGTTCCCTAGCCATGGAAAAGAAGGCCTCCAGCTTGCGAATGCGCACCGAGGATTCTAGCAGTCGTAGATGAGTGCGTTGTGGTTTCGTGGCAAAGGCTGCCAGGTCAGAAAAGTGGCTTCGCTGTTGCAAGCCGGTATAATCCGCACTGTCTGCCTGAGCTCGTACAGTGAATGTAGCTCCCGAGTCCAATCACACGAGCCCAATTCCTGCCCCAGTATCCGACCACCGACGCAATCCCTCATCGCAACCCCGAAGCCTCAGTCAACCTCCCTCCGTCTCTCGGCTATTTCCCACCCGCTCTCGATTGCACCATGTCTTCAGCAGCATCAAGACTATTGTTGCACGGCAGCCGCCGCGCGCTGGCATCATCTCGCAGCTTCCACGCCTCGGCTCGGCGCATGAACGACGCAGCTCCTCTGCCCACTCGCAAGCCCATGGGTGCTTTCCGAGGAGGGTAAGCTATCTACCTCCCTAGCATGAGATAATACTCACTATAATCGTTAAGGACAGCATGGAAGCTAACTGCGCGCTAGTCTTTTCGGTTTCTTGTTCGGTTGCGTCTTGTCTGGTGGAGGAGTTTATAGCTATATCCTCAAGGAATACAAGGAGTCTAACGAGTTGCTCACCGAGGATATTTACGTAAGTCTACGAATAACCTCGCTTATTCGAAAACTACAACACAGTCCAAGATCAGGCAGTACTTTCGATTCAGCCAGTTCATGTATGGTGCCTCCTATGAAGCTGACCAGTGCTACAGACTCTCCAAGCGTCTGTAACTCGCCTCACCAATCACGTAAAGAATCTCGAAGAAAAGGTGCAACAAAAGAAAAAATAAAACACAGGAAAAAAGCAATATCTAAGGATCAGTTGGGCAGATGCCATACGCTATGTGGGATTTTTGAAGACATAGGCAAGCTTACCAAGTCAAGATTTGGATTTGCAGCCAATGTAACAGTAATGCACTGAGGGAAAATATGTATACATAATAGTTAGCCAATTATCAGGCTACTAAAAAGATGAATGGGAAAATGCCCGTAGTTGACTTGAATCACAACCTGAATTCACTGAGACGATGATGACATATAACGTTCCAATTTTGGGATCAAATTCCAGTGCTTTCCATCAAGTCTTGCCTATCTGGGCACGAAAGCTATGCAATCAAGATACTAATTTAAAATCGTAATCCGGCGCCACCAGCTCATGAAAGGACATTTCAACTATTGTGCAATGTTTTTTTTTGGTTCTGGTTTACAACTCATCGTGTTCATCTTCCTCCTCCTTAGCCTCCTCCTTGGCTTCGTTGGTGGCAGTAGGAGCCGCTTCCTCAGTAGCCTCCTCCTTGAGTGAGACACCGGCCTTGTACTTGCCATTCTCCTTGATGAACTCAACCAAGTCCTCGACAGTGCGAGATCCGCTGTAAGTGATGGCGTTCGCCTTGTCACCGGCGGGGTAGAGCTTGATGGTGGGGAAGCCTTGAACCTCATCAGGGACATCGTTGGTAGTGGCATCGACCTTGGCAATGACGACCTTGTCCTTGAATTCGCTGTTGGAGTACAGGGCACCTAGCTCATCGTACTTGGGGGCCAGAGCCTTGCAGTGACCGCACCAGGGAGCGTAGAACTCAATCAGGACATCCTTCTTGTCATCAAGAACGACGCTGTCGTAGTTCTTACCAACAACAATGGTGACGGGGCCGTCCTGGTTCTCAGGAACGGGGTCAGACTTGACGCTGGGCTCGATCTTACCAGCAGAGAAGTCATCAACGAACTTGGCAATGCTATCGTGGGTGATCTCCTTCTCCTGGTCAAAGGGGAATTTCTGGTTCTTGGCGATCTCCTGGATGGCGAATGAGGGGAACTTGTCAGTCTTGAGGTTGAGGTTACCAGCGTGAGCGCCAAAAGCCTTGGCGTCAATGGTGGCGAAGTTGATCTTGCCCTTGTACTTCTCAGCAATGGGCTTGATGGCCTTGCCAAGATCAGCTCGCTCCTCCTCGCTCTCAGAGAAGATGTAGGCGAGAGGGATGCCGGCAGACATATAGTCACCGTAGGTCTCGGGGCCAACCTCGCCAATGAGAGGGGTGGCAGAGGTCTTGGCGAAAGCTCGAATAGCATCAGCATCGAACTTCTCCTCGAAAACGTTCTTGCCTTCGTCGAATGACTTGTAGACGACGATGGAAGGGAACTTGACACCCTCTGCCTCGGCGACAGTGGCGTCGTTGACACCGCCAAACAGGTAGTTGTCACGCAACTCGTCGGCGACCGAGGTGAAGGTCTCGTTGGAGGCCTTGTCATCGGCAGCAATGTATGCAACTAGGACGACCTTGTCGGCGGTCTTGAAGTCCTCAAGGGTATCCTTGGACAAGACGGAGACGGCGGGCAGCGACTGCTTCACCATGTAAGAGGTGATGCTGTAAGACGACGAAACGTTAGTCACCTGAACATTTTCCTGATTTCTAATCGTAAGAGACAGGTGTGGACAGAGAGATGCTTACCCAGCAGCCTTGCGCTGTCCGTTGTAGGGAACGACGTTGTCGAGGCCACGGAAGACCTTGAGAGTAGGGTAACCCTCCACGCCGTGGTCCTTGCATAGATCGGCTTCCTCAGTGCAATCGATCTTGGCAAGCTTGATGTTCTTCTCCTTAAGGGAGGTAGCAGCCTCCTCGTACTCGGGGGCGAGAGCCTTGCAGTGGCCGCACCAGGGAGCAAAGACTGGAATGACGCTGCGGTCAGCGGGGTTCTGATGGGTTTGCGCAACAGCGGCACGATGCAGCGATGGAGGGGTTAAAGCCTGTATACTTACACTCGGCCAGGACGAGTTCATTGGACTTGACGAACTCGTCAAATGTGGCCTGGGTGAGCTGGGTGACATCTGACTCGGCAGAGGCCACAGCAGCTAATGCGCCCATCAAGGCACAGGCAAGACGTTTGTGATGCATCTTGAAGAAGCTGTGATGATTCTTCCCTACTGCAATAAAGGACTGCTACAGGAAGAAGAGGGGGTATCAGACAAGATGAAAGAAAACTAAAAAAAAAAAAAGGACAAGAATAGGGGAGGAGAACGAAAGATGGAGTTGTTCAAGAAAACGGCCAGCAAGGAGGTTTTGTATGCTAGCTGGTGGAGGCGTGACCCGTCGGAGAGGCTGGCCTCAGCAACTTCAGACGCACGCACGGCTGGGCTGACCTTCAATTGAACAAGTGTCCCTTTGTCCAGATCTGGGTTGATGGCTTGGCCTTGCTGGCGGGCAAACTGGACCCCTCCTCCTGTCTCCCTTAAGAAAACCCACTAATGAGACACCACCGCCCCTCTGAAGTTGCAGGTGGTGCGGTCCAAATCATTTTAGTGACCTTGGATAAACTACAGACTGCGGAATGCATTGCCGAGAAGTGCGAGTTTACTTTCTTGCTATCTACTGAGGCAAAGTATATGCAAAGTACCAATCTATCAAAACAACTGTCGTTTGTTACCCACAATACAGGTACGTAGTGTGTCAACTCAGTGACTCGGTCCAGGGAAGAGACCCTGTATGCCAGGTCGCGGGCCTCATATTCGCAGCACTCGGTTATGCGTTTGGACGAGGTGAAACTCACGCCCCAAAAAAGTCGCCGAGGTTGCCACCTTACAAATCCGCGGGGGGTGTTGGTGATTTGAGTTGGTGGGTGCCGCCAACTTTGGCATCATGGACGCATCCGGATGCTTCCTTGTTTACTTTGGCGATTTTGGATTTGATTATTAGGTTTAAGGAACCAAACTTGCCTTGAATGCTTGGTGCATGTTTATTTTATATCTTAATTATTCACTGGAACGATGATTGAGCAGAGAAAGTTCAACAGCTCCAGATTTTAACATAGACCAACCAAAAAAAACAGCAGAAGAAAGCCGCATTGCTAAGCCAGCAAACAGGCCACCTATCACCAATTATGAATGGCCAAAACACACTCTCTGTATGTGTGTACAAAATACATACATGGTCGCGCAGCAGCCTCGCCAAGCAAAAAATACTACCTCCACTAGGTAGGTGGTAAACGGGGCTGAATGACACCCCCTGGTCTGGGAGCCTCGCCCTTTGCACGGCACTAAGATCAGACATGTCCATGGATCCATCCATCGCTAAAAAGCCACTATGGAGTAATTACAGCCGCCGCCGGACGAGTGGGCCCGCCAAATGGGGTGGCAACGTAGCGCAGCACAGCGCAGCGCCAACCAACGAGAACCTCCTGAAAAAGCTCAATGGAGGGCTACCTATTTATTGCCCAGTAGTCTCCAGGGCTAGGTAATAGACGGACAGCCGCCTGGGATGTGGAATCATTCGATGAACCCTGGAAGCTTCAGCACAGAGGGCTGGCTTCACGCTACTGACTTTCTCAATATGGCGCTGAAGGCACAGCAGCACATTAGCTCCAATTCTAAAATAAAATAAAATACCCTCGAGCTCAAGGCTGAAGGTTATTTGTTTTTCGTTGCCGGTATTCTATTTTCTTTTTTCTTCTTTTTCTTAATTAATTAATTAATTAATTGATTGATCGCCGCTAGAGTCTCACTGCTGAAACAGTGTTTGGCGGTTCGGATCTCAAGGGTACCTGACATGATTGCTGCCATCATTCCCACCGCCACCCACCACCCCCCACCTTCTCTATGTATATATAAACACGGAGGCTGTCAAGCTGTCCAGAAGCCGCTGGGCCAGAGACAGGGGGAAACATGAAAGGGGATCTGCAACAAGTGTGTCAGTTGGATGACAAGGAGAGCAAACAGTGTGTTATGGCAGTGTTCTTTGAGAGAGATGAGAGGCGGGGGTAGTTTGGTGACATGTTTAAAACATACATATGTACATACATTAGACCCAATTCTTCTCATTGTCGTGCTCCGATGCTTTGATGGATGACTAACATACAAGGACAGCAGGCGAACCTGAACCAACTTATCTCGTTTGAGAGAACACCTTTTAAGATGGATCTGGAAATCCAAATTCATATGCGCCTTGTTGACGTTTAGCGGAGATTGCCATCTTTAAATATATCGGTCTGTATGAAACTGTATTCTAATGCCAAAAAAAAAAAGTCATATGTCGCTCTTGTCTTGTCTACACCTTTTCCCATTCCGTATCATCCATCCCATCACTTTCATAAATCCACCATCTTCATAAACAGGAGAAGACCCCCTCAAAACTTCTTATCAAATTCCAACCGAGGACCAGCTCTGCTGTACTGGTTTGCCCACTTCACCGGAACCTTCAGCTCATGCGCCACCCTCAGCACCCACTCCGGCTCCCGCAAAAACTGCCGCCCAGCCAACACCAAGTCGGCAACGGCTCCCGGACCCTCTTGCACCGCATCATTTGCCGTCTCCGTATCCGTGATGAAGCCGACTGCACTGACGAGCAGGTCGACGCCGTCGGCGCGGAGGGCCCGGCGGATTTTGCCCGCAATCTCCGTCTGGTAGCTCTTGATGTTGGGGATCTTTTGGTGCTCGTGGTTGCCGGCGCTGCTCACGTCGAGAAGGTCAATGCCCCATGAAGGGAGAAGCTTGGCAAGCTGGATGGTTTCCTCGACGGTCCACGAGGGCTCGCTGGCCCACTCCATCCAGTCGGTGGCGGACACGCGTACCCACAGAGGCAGATGGCTGGGGACGACGGCGCGGACGGCCTGTGACACTTCCTGGAGGAAGCGGATGCGGTTCTCAAAGCTTCCGCCATACTTGTCAGTTCGTTTCTAGAAAACCGCACATGTTAGCTAAGGGGGGTTACGTATTTCAAGGGAAAAGAGGACTGGACACATACGTTGCTCAGGGGAGAGAGGAATTCGTGGATGAGGTATCCATGTGCGCTGTGAATCTCAATGACGTCAAATCCAGCCTTGACAGCACGCTCCGCAGATGCGACGAAGTTCTTCACAATGCTCTCAATGTCTTCAACAGAAAACTCCTTGGGATTACCATGCTCCGAGGAGAAGGGGATGGCACTAGGGCCTCCCAGTTCGGCGGCAAAGCCACCGACGCTCTCATCAGCCAGCGTCTTGCTCGTGGCGCTGGTGATCCAAGGAGCGATGGTGCTGCCCTTGCGACCACTGTGCGCGAGCTGAATGGCAGCCTTGGATCCCTGGCTGTGGATGAAGTCCACGACGCGCCGCAGCGGCTCAATCTGCGAATCCTTCCACAGGCCCGAGTCCTCGGGGGAGATGCGGCCGCGGAGCTCAACGGCCGTGGCTTCGACGAAGACGAGGCCGGCGCCATGCAGTGCCAGCTGCCCGAGGTGGACGAGGTGAAAGTCGGTGACATGGCCGTCCTGGGCGCTGTACATGCACATGGGGGCGACGACGAAGCGGTTGTGAAGCTCCACGGACCGCATGCGCAGCGGCGTGAACAGAGTCGGCACTGGTGATGAGGCGGACTCCGTGAGTGCGGTGCCGGGCGCGGGGACCTGAGCCGGAGTGAAGTACGGCACGCCGGGGGCGGCCTCGTTTCTGATGTTCATGCTGCCCATGATTGTGCGGTGTTGTGGTGGTGAGATGAGGACGGACGGGTGAATGAGACTGTTGTTGGTTCTTGTAATAGCCCTCGTTGGGCTTTGGAGGACCGGAGCTGGGAAATGTGGATATTTATAAAGACTAGCCGGCCTAGTAGTAGCAGCAGCAGCAGTAGTGGTTGTGGTAGTGGTGGCTGTTGCCGTTATCCAGAAACGTCGAAGTCTCGGAGCAAAATATTTCGTGGCCGCCGCACCGGAAGCTTGAATGTCCGTCTTGTCGGGAGTGGTGAGAAATCGCCTCGATGAGCCCGTGAGGATCCTACGCATACTTATACAACCAGCCAAACCCACATCAAAATCTTAGCCGCGCTCTAATATAAAGAAAATAAGAACGTCTCCATCCACTTGCATAAGGAGAGGAAAAAAAACCACTCTTATTACCCAAGATTACAGACAAAAAAAACAGACTTATCCCGCAAATCAACCCTCCGGCTTCCTCAATTGATAAGCGCTGGGGGACCCCCCAAAAAAAGAGAGACGCCCCGTTCTCGTCCGTCCATGTCCATCATACTAAAAAAGCTGTTTCCCCATTCGTTATTTCCGGAGGACACCAGAGGTACACCACCCATTTAGGAATTGCGTGACGCTTACTCCGTAGAAAAGCTGATTCCATGGCTGAGCAGAACGCCGTCATTGGACAGGGTAATCCCGGTGTTCGTAACGATAACGACACCAAAAACTCACCCATTTTTGCCGGCGCCGTTTGTGTCAGCCAGAATCGGACGAATCACCGGCCGCAGCGGCAGTTAATGCCGAAACTGACCCAGTTTTTTTCGGAGATAACAAATAAATAGTCAGGTCGGTGTGCTCTTGACGCCAGGTTTTTGTTGTAGTTGTGCTATACGCGGACGTTCTGGATCCGGCATTGCTGTTCCGTACCTAGGTTGATTACCTGCCTGTTTCTGCCTATATAATACTAGGTAATAATTCTAGAGCTAGCTGCCTAGGAAGTGGGGGAAAGAAAAACCTGAAAAAAAGAAGTACTCTACTTACTAAAAGACCAACCAAAGACTAAAACAACCTAAGAAGCTTGGGATAAATTCCTCAATTGATAATAAATAATAAAGTAAAAATAATATTCAGGTGATTTAAAACTATATTAAAAATACAAATTAGCCTAGATAATATGATTCAAAGCTTTGGATACATAATGATATTTCTTGTTTTCCTAGCTTTTATTTTCCCCTACTTGCTAGGTATCTTTCAATAGTAGAGTATCTGAAAGAGAGAAAAAACCCCCGTCAGCAGTTGATATCCAGGCAATCAATCACCAGTATAAAATAGACACGTTTCCCTTTTTCATCCCTTTCCTTTAATTTAACCATCTTGTCAGGATGCAGCCCCCGTTAGAAGTAACCATCCATACTAATTAGTGGCTTTTATCATTCGTACTCTACTCTACGATCAACACCGCTACTAACCAAGGCCAACTCATCTATCCGTTCCGCTTATTGCAGGTCCCTTACCTCAGAAGCCCTGATCAAAGAGCTTTGAATGCATCAAGTGGATATTAGTGTGCGTTTCCATTATGTATATAAGCTCGGCGTTAGGCGATAAGAATATTAGTGTGTTTCAATAGGTAAAATCCCTGTAGAGAGACAGAGACAGCAGAATAAATCATATGTCTGGCACCACCACCCCTACGTCTGGGAATATCCGCCAATACCTAGTCTCATGCTCAGTGAAATAGAATATAGCAATTGTTAAACGCAGCTCTGATACAAGTTTTATTTCTCTTCGTCTGCCTCCCTCTGGCACCAGGCAATAACTGCCCATCACTTCCGCTTATGGCAGCTTATGACAGGCCGCATTCCCAAGGCCATGTAAGATGCCGCCGTCTCAATTCAATTCCTAATATGCCGGCATCACCAATACCAGTTTCATTTTATCCAAGTGGAAATTTATATGTTCATCGTTGTGAAGTAAAGAGATGCTCTTATTTTCGGCGTTTCGTTGCTCCGTTATTCCATGGAATAAATATACCTACTACGTATCCCACTCAACACATTTCCCCGTATTCTAGGGGCAGAGAGAATGCGGGGAACCATGTAAAATTCCAAGCTCATTGTTCTCATCAAATGCCTCTTGAACCAATAGTAATCGCTCCAACTTAGACATTTGTTGAGGGGGTTGGCAAGTCTTGTGGCTTACTGGCGCTGACAAGCCGCCATAAAACAATTATAAAACTAAATAATCGCCGCAAACTCCATTTATCCCCGTAAACTCCTTCTCCAACCTCTAATTTTGTCCACAGGAGCCGGTTCACAGCCAACTAGACACAAATCACAATGGCTTCCACGAGTTTGCAATCATCAAGCGAGCATACACGGCAATGGAAACGATCATATTTTGTCAGGGCTAAATTACAGAACATTGGCTGAGGGGAGACCAACTATCAAAAACAAGGGTGCATGTGATGTGAGGATGGATGTCGGCAAGAGTCTTGGTTAAACTCTCGCAGCCCGCTTTCCTAACAATCTTCCAAGTGTTTCTGACAAAGAATCGCCCATCCTGAAAAGCAAAGGAGGTCTAAATACGTCTAAAATCTACATCTCGTTCTATCATGCCACGTCTATTACTATTTTGTTCTTCTTCGACAGCATCACTGCCTTGGTAGGTGACCGCTTAGATGTTGGTGGGCTTGAAGGTCCATCGGCTGTTCTCGCTGCCAGTGGGGAAAGGAACACCAAGCTCAAACAGCTTGAGGACGACGTTGGAAAAGTCCTTGAAGAAAAGGTCGTTGTCCTTGGCGTACTTCTCAACCCAAGGCTTGAAGCCCTTATCCTGAACGAGGACGATATCGGTGGGAAGCATCATCAGCGACTTAGTGGTCTTGTCCTCGTACTGTTTAGGGCCGCTCCAGTTCTTGAGTTGCCACTTCTCCTCAATCAATAGACGGAAGAAGTCGTTGGTAAGGACAGTTGGAGAGAAGGTCCAGGGACCCTCATAGCCAGATCGGCTGGAGTGGCCTCGGCCTAGGGCATGTGCACCGCTGAGGGCGACAATTTCCTGGTCATTGAAGCCCATACGGTTGAAGATGTCACGCAGATGCTTACTGCCTTGGCTGGCGTCGGGCAGACGGCCGTCGGGGGTGCAGGCAGCGACTTCACCATCACGGCGACCAGGTCGATAAGGAACGATAGGACCTTGCATCTCCTGGATGGCGGTAACACCACCGAGAATCCACAGATCAGAGTAAGAGATCCAGGGGTACTTGGCTGCAGGACATTGTCAGCGAACCCAATGAGAGACAGAGACCACCAGCTCATGACCGGTTCAAATTCAGACACCACTCACCCTTGATAGGCTCTAGGAAGTCACGAGCAGCAATCAGACCAGCGTTTGCGCCGTGGGCGCTCTCAGGAGCAAAGCGCATGGTGGCGCCGTTGCTTCCTCCAGTACCGGTTTCCTTGTCGTAGGTACCGCTGGCGTGCCAGGCGAGACGAATCAGGACGGGGCCGAAGCTACCATCGTCATAGTCGTCCTTCTCCTCCAGACGGTCGGCGATATCGTTGTAAACCTTTTGGTAATCGGCCTGGGAGGGCACAAAGTCCTTGGAAGAGGCAGAGGTGCCAGAGGTGAAATACCAGATACCGAGACCACCACCAGCGGCGGCAGCGGCAGCACCGAGATACAGGAGAGAAGACGACTTCTTCTCAGGTTCGGAGGAGTAGAAGCGACGGCCCTGCTGGCGGAAAGCCTGTCGAGGGGCAGAGACGAAGCTGCGTGTGGAGGTGCGCGCCGCCACACGAGCGAATTGACGGGTAGCAGAAGCCATCTGGATGGTGGAGGAAAAGCGGAAGAGCGTCAGCAGTGTCACGATGCTTGTGTAGTGGTGGTGAGGTGTAGGGGACTCAGAAGCGCCGTGACTCTCTCTTCAGATGCGCTTTCTGCGATGGGATATACCGGGCTTGCAGGTTGGAAGAAGAAAAGAACGTACGCTGCTCACCTTGACGAGAGATTAAAGGATGTTTTCCACCAAACCAACGAAAGGGCGTGAACGACGACAATGTGGCAAGGGGAGGCGACAGATGGAAGGATGAGGAAGAAGAAAGTGAAAGTGCGTGATTCACAACCAGAATTCTGCCAGCTGCCCTCGTCTCAGAATAACCAGCGGGAAAAAAAAAAGATAGCACCAGCACCAGGGGGGGTTACTTTCTTTGTTGCCGACCTTGGCAGCCGCTCGCTCGGGTCCTATCCGCAATCAGAGAAGAAGCATGCAAATTGGCAACCTCTGAATGGTCGGATAGCGACGGAGGGGGATCCGCACCGATGGAGATGGCCACGGCTTTTTTTAGGGGCCCTGCTCAGCCAGAAAGCTGGTCGTTATTAATCCTGCGAAGAGATAGTGGATCGGTTTTAAGGCCAAGTACCGGCAGATAAGCAACGAAAAATGCAAACGAGATGAATGCTGGATGCAAAAGGTTGTGTGGTGAAAGCCAGTGTATCTCCGGATAGGGTGTAAATTGCGCCCTGTAGCTTTCTTTATCATAGGGTAGAGGGGTAGTATATCTAGGTAGGTAGGTATAGATCTAGGAGGGGTTTATAGGTAGTCGACAGATAGGCAAAGGATCCATGGATTGAGTATTTTAGTCTTACATATATCCTTTTCGGAAGAAAAACAAAGATTTAAAAATAAAAATGACAGATGTTGTTCGGTTAGAAAATACCAAAGCAATCCATCACATGAACATATACAATCAATGTACTGACTCACGGAGCTTACTTGGGCTTGGAGAATTACGTGCTGTTCCGGTTGCTTCACGTTGGAGGGTGGAGAATGGCGCAGCCGACACTTGAGCAGGAGTAATCGGATTAGCTCATCCATTTTAATCGATCTGAATTTCATGGGCGTTCCCAGCTTGCATAGATGAATTGGATATTATGATTTGAATCAAACAATAGCTTATAACATTTATATCACTCGAGGGCGAATCTCTACAAGCGTCTATAGAGTAGCATAAATGGATAAAAAACAGCATGATGAACCTGACAAGACGGGGAAACTTGGACCAGATTGGTATTAGATAAAAAGAATGATTGAATGAATCTCGGCAATTGTTAGCGTTCCTAGAATCAGGCCACAAGCATGCCATTAAAGTCTCAGCTTAGGACATGGAAGCAAGCCTTCCGAGTATTCACAGCCGTCTTCTGCAGCGCAAGGTAAATATTCATGTAGCTCTTTGGCGTATTGGCGAGTCTTCAGTACTTCACTTATATATAAAAAGGCTCTTTAAATCATCGAGAAAAACAGACATATAACCACCACCACTTGCTCATAAATCTGTTTTTGAAAACTCCATCAAGTCACTTCACCGCTGCCTTCCCTGTATCCCACACAAGTTTATCATAATGGAAAACTAATAATCCCTTCCTTTCCACTCTCGCGCTGAGCTGCATCGCTCCTTCTCGTCATACCCGGCAAATTGCACCGAGCGTAACCCGAGAGTGGATACAATCTCGGGCAAACTCGCTATCCAGCTCCTGCTAGCCTCCACTCAGTGGGCCAAAGAGGGCACGTCTTACACGGGAATTGAAGCATTTCCACGGCAGTAAGACAGAGCATTATTAAGCAATCTGATGATTATTTCACAAGTGATTGATTAATGACGTCGCAGTTTTTTTTTACTTTGCTTTTGGGTCGTTAACCTACCAACCTACGTGGCGGCTAAATCTTGTCTTGACCTCACCTGACCTCAAATTAGCCATCAGCATATCAACTATTTTCTATTTCTATTTCTCTTTCTATTTCTCTTATTTTTTATTTTTTATTATTTCATTTGTTCAAGATCCTCGAGTTTGATAACCAGAACACTGACAGCATGAATTCAATCTAGACCTGACCACGTGCAAAGAAATAAATTGAGTCTACGCTGCAATATTACTGCCGCCGCCCAACAAACGAGTTGACGGTCCCGCCTCTCGTCTGTTAGCATCATACATTATATCCCCGCCATTTGCAGCTGACATCCAAATCTTTTGTCTGCTGGGAGTGATAGGTAGTGCTGCCCCAGAATAAGGCCAGCAAATATCGTACAAACATCCTCCACTGTCTCAGCGTGGTTTCTGGTTCCCAAATTGACGCGCCTACAACACCTTTCCATGCCACAATAGAAGCCCTCTCGGTCCGTGACCCTTTCTTAAGTCACATCTACTACCCTCCCTAGTTGAAATCTGCAGGGCCTTGTGCATCTGCAACTGGCTCTGGGTGAGCTTCGTAAAAGTTCAAGTATCTGACCTGACCTTTGCGTTTGCTGGCCTCATCAAGTTCACCAGTGACGCCATTCTCTTTGGCGACCCCATCACCCTTCGTCGCTGGCGCTGCGGAGGTAGGTCTTGTCAAATATGTTAGTTCGTCTCTCTTGAATATATGCTGTACATGCAAGACTTACCCAAACATTTGCCTGTCGACAATCAAAAACTCCTTCATGGCATCCTTCCCTCCGCGCTGCACTAAATAAGTCATGTAAACTTGGGCAAGCTCCCGCTTCACTGCGCCGGACAATCGGGTTCTATTCCGGAACTCATCAAAAACGTGTTTGACTCTTTCGGCTTGTTCTGCCTCTGCTTCAGCGGTAGGTGTTGGCTGTCCTAATTCAAATTGGAACCACGCATCCCAAAAGGTGCGGCTGTCGGCATACCACTGTACATTCTTCAGGAAAACCGCACG
This sequence comes from Sphaerostilbella broomeana, assembly GCA_930272545.1. Taxonomy (NCBI): domain Eukaryota; kingdom Fungi; phylum Ascomycota; class Sordariomycetes; order Hypocreales; family Hypocreaceae; genus Sphaerostilbella; species Sphaerostilbella broomeana. The sequence goes on from CAKNET010000001.1 coordinate 613,845, forward strand.
CGCATCCTCCGAGGAACCCTTGCCCTTCCATAACAAAAACGCCCATTCAGCCACCAGGGCGGCTTTGGTGTAGAGATCCACAGTTGGGGCATCAATGTGATCCTTGAGAGCTTGGATAGCAGCGTCAGCGCCATTCTGACGGCGTTGCATATTCGCCCATGAGATAATGACTTCAATGCAATCCGGGAGCTTTGTAAGAATGGCCTCGTGGATATCCAGTGCGATCTCAACTCGTCCGCAGCTCTCCTCGAAATAAGCCCACTGCATCCGAATGCCAGGGCGACTGATAGGCACAAACATTGTCGACGCTCTGATGTAAATGTTTCGGACTTCCTCTTCCTTTCCAGCTTGTTCTGCCATCCATCGTGCATAGCGGAACCAGAACTCATCATAAAAGGCGCAAGTAACCAAACAACGCTCATACAGTGAGACGATCCGGTTGAAATCCCCTTCACTTTCTTCAAAATCTAAGTACTTGCGCCAGTTATTGAGCTGAGAATTTTCTAATTCCGTGACATGGAAGTACGGCCGCTTATTCTCCGATTCGTATGTCCATCGCTTTGATACCTCATTTTGCGTTTGTGTGAAGATTTCGTAATACATGGCGTCAATCTTTGCGCGAACATCTCGTTCGACCTCTAACTCAGGCCGCTCGGCTCCACCATACGCAGCCGCTTCGGTAGCAACCTCAGCTTGGAACCTTGACAGAACATCTTCGGGCACAGTCTCTGCCAGTGGCCTAGTGTGTGACAGAGTCCGAAAACGTTCATAATATCGAGCATACTGGTGCAGTGGAATGCGAATTATGCGGGTGTGAATGGCAAAAATGCGGTCGTTTGCTTCCTGTCGCTCTTCATACTCAAGATACTTATCCCAGAAAGGGTGAGCAAGGAAATCCAAACCGACAAACAGAGCACCCCTTTCAAATAGCCTATAAATATGGATTAGAGACAGATCAGGTGAATAGGAGACTGGGTGAGGTTAGAGTGGAGAGGGTCAGTACAGAGGGATTGGGACCATAAGGAGTGTAGCAGAAATCGAATTTAGGTCGCCAGAAGGACAACAGCATGATTACGACGCAATGCTATGGGACGGACAGGCATGGTATCATCATAGTCTGGCAGATATTGTGAGATAGATCCCAGTATGATAGGGCCACTGCAGGCATATCTCACCATCCCGACACAGTCAACATTGGACTGTGACGCTCACAGGCAGCCGAAACCATGGGGCTTGAGCGCGGAACTGCGTTGACAAATTCGTTATGGGGTAGGAAAGCATCCGCTATACTTACTCTCTGACCAGCGTAGGGTCATGGGTGGTCTCCATTTTGAAGGAGCAGTAGTCTGTCCAGAGATCGACGGAGTTGGTTATGCTGACGCAGCCTCGTTCATAGACCTAACCCAGCTCTAGTCAGCACAGTCTAAAGTATGCAATTCCAACACGCCACGTACCATCTCAGCAGACTCTGGACCAGCAATATTGAACTCGAGGTCTGCATACTTTTTCCAGTAACCAAAAAACAGTGGGAACTTGTACAGTAATCGATCGTAAGCGTCACGGACAGTTGCCAATGCCTGAGGGCTTGAGTTGCGGTTCAGGCCGCCATCTAGGCCTTCGCAGGCTTTGATGAGGTTCTCCCAGCTTTCGAAATTGTCAGGGTTTGTTTCCTACACCGGGTTGATTAGCGACCAGAGCGTCAAGCGACAGATTTTGCTGGTAGCAGCTGGCGGGGACCAGCTGGCTTTCAACAGCATCGGGGAGGCGTACAGTTTCAGCATTGTATTTCCGAACAGACGCGTACTCCTCATCGGAGCCGCCAAATGTGTTGAAATCGCTCATAGAAACGGATGATAAGGACGCGGTCGTGGTCGAAAAGATGGGAAGAAGCGACAACAGCGCGATTGAAAGCTGTGCAGAGGCGCAAGTGGAAGAGTGGATGGAGGAGCAACATTCGCGAAAAGGCAGGGGCTACCTGCGAGGCTGGGGCTCTCCAAGCTTATTGGTTTGAGAGTGTGTGCGTGAGATGTAATACCTAGGTGCGAAGTACAGAGTTCGAGCGCGTCCTTGGTGAAAGAGGATGACTAACCAAAGGATTTGCGAGAAGAGATACTTTGCTAGCATGTACTTGACTGCATTCACTAAGGGAGCTTATTTCACGCTATCGGGGTGATATGCATCAAGGTCATGCATGGTGACTAAGCAGGCATTGAAGATATTTCTATCGACGCGCGCCTTGCAAAAAAGATATTCCTTCCTACCATAGGCTTGTGATGATTCACCAACATAATCATATGATAGGAAGAGAATGAACGCTCACCTAATATGGAGAGCATGATCTCAATAGACAATCTGAAGCCTTTTACATGTACGCAATTTCGAATTATTTTCTTTTGCTCCAGCAGCGTGTTGGCGATATTGAGAGGGAGCCGTGGTAGGCAAGTTGCCGTCTTTCAGCGCTTCAAAATAAGACGAACCGCTGTATGACGCCGGTGTTTCAACTTCTAGCATCGAAGTGTTGCTCATGGAAGCATATGAGCCATTTTTATAGGCGCTTTGGGGATTTCCAGACTGCCTCGTGAATGTGCGTGGCCAAGACCTTATTCTGCCGGCTGGAGATCTCTGGGAGAGAAAAGAAAGAAAGCCGAAACTTGAAAAAAAAAGAAGAAAAAAAAGAAAGTCGTAAATCTAGTTGACTTGACACTCCGTGGAGTGAAATACTATGCCCTCGTTGTCTTTTCACGACCGGTAACTTGAACTGAAATACTCTTGAGGATGAGTTTGAAAGGCTGTACAGAAGCTGTCAACTATGTCTTTCAAGTCATACCCTTCTTAGGTCGCTTTACTTTCGTGTGACCCTAAAAACCATTGGCCAATCTGTCCTCTTCAGTAAAATCGTAGATTATTCACTTACAATTTTCCATTGACGAATCAAATATATACATTTTGCTAGTTTTTAGACCTCCTTGCCAGGAGGATTATGAACGATAGCATTGGGAGAGGAATCTCGTTGATACGACGACCCATGGCCTGAGCACTCATGATTAGAGTGTGAGCGAGCCCCCATACATATCAGACCCAAAGCAAGCTGGCGTGCCGACGTCATGGCCCTAGCAGAAGCAACACCGTAACAACAACAGCCGCCACGACTCCTGAGCGTAAAAGCCACTGATCACACAGAAAGCAGTTGGTTTCCAAGTCAATCGCTCTCAACCTCTCCACTCAATTGCAGGCCGACTTACCGACAATCATGGAGGAGCAGGGTTGGTAAGACCGCTTGCCTTTGCTTCTCCCTTGCGCATCGCCGAATCCTCATGCCCCGAACCAACCATGGAGACTCCGTCAGGCTCCTGGACTGCGCAAGCTCCAGCGCCTGAGAAATCGAGCGAACTATATATCCGCGACTATCCGCATCGGTCCATTGCCATTGTGTCTTCCTCTCATGCCCTCATCCTGCGGTACAGCTCGTCGGCGAATGAAGCGTTTGGTAGCGGTTCCCCCATTTCTCTGCCGTCGTCGAAGCCACGTGGAGGCAATGGGGAGGCGTCAACGGCAAAATGCATGGTCGAATTTTCTCCTCTATCGAAAAATCTACTGAAGGATTACCGCCCGTTAACACCCCGACCGGTATATGGAACGTTGGGTCTGATCTCAATCAATGGAGAGGTGTTTTTGTCTGTCATCACCCAGGCCGTACGAGCCGCCACAATCCGGCCTGGTGAAACAGTAGAGCGGATTGTGAGCGTGGATTTTTATTGCCTTAGTAGTGCGGATTACGACGCAGTCGTTCCTCTGGAATCGCTTGAATCCGAGTTCTCAGATACTTCATCAACACACAATTCTATGCCATACGGCCAGGGACTGAGCCGACGAGATGTTGCTGTCGAGCATCCGTGCCATGACCTACGGAGATTACTTAGCAATGGATCGTTTTATTATAGCACGGACTTTGATGTCACCAACAGAGTACAGGATCGGTAAGATTTCACCAATCACCACAATATTGCTGTTGGCTAATGTGCTACTTAAGACCTATCAATTCGAGCTCTTTCGACATTGACAATTTTGATGACACCTACTTATGGAATTCGTTTATGATCAGCCCGTTGGTTAAATTCCGCTCTCGACTTATGCCCCTAGAGCGCGAAGCGCTAGACGGATCTCAAATCCTCACATCTGCAATTCGAGGCTTCTGTAAGACGATGACGATTCCGCAAACATCGTCTCCCCTGAAAGCCTCAAGGGGCGGCATGCCTTCCCTTATGACCATTATATCAAGACTTTCGTGCAGACGGGCTGGGACTCGGTTTAATGCTAGAGGCATGGACGATAATGGAAATGTGGCCAACTTTGTTGAGACAGAAACCACATTTTGGGCACCGATAGGGATTCTCTTTTCTTATGCCCAAGTTAGAGGCTCCGTGCCAGTCTTTTGGGAGCAAGCCGCCGACCTCATACCTGGGCGCCAAAAAATCACTATAACAAGATCTCCAGATGCAACACAGCCGACGTTCAACAAGCACTTTGAGGATCTTGAGCATTCATACGGCGCTGTGCATGTCATTAATCTTTTAAGCGAGTCTAAGCCTGGAGAAGTCGAGTTGGGTTCAATGTATCGTAGCTGCATTAGACGCAGCCCCTTAAGTCGACCAGCCCAAGATGGCTCTGAAGATCACGCGTTGCTGCGTGAAACGCATTACGATTTCCATGCAGAGACCAAGGGCCCGGCTGGATACGAATCAGCTAGGGAGATTCGGCGGTATATTGAAAATTCGTCTGATGGCTTTGCTTACTACCTGGCCGAAGCAAACCACGACTCACACGAGAAGGCAGAAGGGCGCATGGTTGTTCTTCTGCAGCAAGAAGGTGTATTTCGAACCAACTGCCTTGATTGTCTTGACCGAACAAATTTAATTCAAACCCTTGTCTCACAGATGGCTGTCGAAGCATTTCTAGGACATCGCGGAGAGTTTGCAGCCTCTGATTTCTGGATGAGGCATTCGAGTCTGTGGGCAGATAATGGAGACGCTCTATCCAAGACATATGCTGGAACCGGAGCATTGAAGACCTCGTTTACGAGACACGGCAAGATGTCCTTGGCTGGCGCTGTCGCTGATATGCGAAAATCGGTGCAGCGGATCTATCACAACAATTTCGTCGATCCTTCGCGACAGATCACTATTGACATGCTTTTGGGGCTCCTCGTTGGACAAGCTCCGGTTCACTTATTTGATCCCATCAGCGATTTCGTGTCATTAGAACTTGCAAAACGCAATGAAGAATTTACATCCTTCAAGAACATTAGTATATGGGTTGGAACTTTCAATTTGAATGGGCGCACTGAAGGCATCGACCACGATTTGTCTCCATGGCTGTTTCCGCAGTCATTAGGGTCTGCTCAACCAGAGATTTTTGTTGTGGCATTCCAGGAGATAGTTGAATTAAGCCCACAACAGATCATGAACAGCGATCCCACCAGGAAAGGCCTTTGGGAACAGGCAGTTAAGCGCGCCTTGAACCAGAGACAAGCGGCACTGGGAGGAGAAAAGTATGTGCTCTTGCGAAGTGGTCAACTGGTTGGTGCGGCGCTGTGTATTTTTGTCAAGTCTTCGGCTCTCGGTCACATTAAGAATGTGGAGGGAAGTGTCAAGAAGACCGGCTTGTCTGGGATGGCTGGAAATAAGGGAGCTGTTGCTATTCGACTTGATTTTGCGAATACTCACATTTGCTTTGTCACGGCACACTTGGCGGCCGGATTTGCAAACTACGACGAGAGAAATAGGGATTATACGACAATTCACAACGGACTGAGATTTCAAAGGAATCGGGGTATAGAAGACCATGGTGAGTTGGGAATGCGGGCTACATCAGCTGTTGTGTGGTGCTAACGCTGGCAGACGCCATTATCTGGCTAGGTGATTTCAACTATCGGATTGGACTCGGTTCCGATGCCGTGCGTGGGCTGGTGAAGAAGAGAGATTTACAGACCATGTACGAAAACGACCAGCTGAATTTGCAAATGGTTGCGGGACTCGCCTTCCAGTTTTACTCGGAAGCCCGGATTAGTTTCATGCCTACATATAGGTTCGATATTGGAACTGAGACATATGATACCTCGTAAGAAGAGACCCTACCCAGGGGGAATAGGACGAACACATAATACATGGGGCAGCCAGGCTAACAACATGCAGGGAGAAAGCGCGAATACCAGCTTGGACAGACCGAGTTTTAAGGAAGGGAGCGATTCTCCGGCAAACAGCCTATGACTCGGCCCCCTTACTCTTCTCAGATCACCGACCTGTGTATGCCACATTTGACTGCCGGGTCAGCATCGTGGATGAAGCCCATCGGGAGTCGATCAGTCAAGATTTATATGATCGTCGGAAGGCAGAAGTAGGCGACTCTGTAGCTCATGGCGATGGTGAGGACACGGAGGATGAGGACTTGATTGGGTACGATGCTATCGAGCCAGGATTGCCGCCGGCGAGTTCAGACAGGCAAAAGTGGTGGTTGGAGAATCGACAACCTGCTCGAGTTCAAATCCCGATACCGAATGGGCGAGATGGCCAGCCTGTCGCACTAAACCCTCACCGCCCATCCAACCCCTTTGGACAGAGCGAGGAGCTAGATTGGATATCAGTTTCACGATCTTCGCCAGCGGCATCTCTCTCAAGTATCTCCAGCTCTCCATATGAGAACGTGATGCCACCCAGGGGTATGATGTCGGCCGGGATCAATGGAGGACCGAGAAAGCTGCCATCGCAATTCGACTCAACAGCAACACTCCCGGCTCAGGTTGGGAGGATGAAGATTGTTGAAAGTGAAGCTTCACGAGGCAGCCCAGGAGATGGGTCCAGCGTGTTAGCGCACCTTCCGCCTCCGCCTCCACCTCGGCGTTCGACAGGAGCACTAGGTGGCGGTTCAAACATAGGATTGGCGAACAAGTCGGCACCAGCGTTGCTTGATCGAGTTGGATCATCACCGTTGTGGACAACGTCTCGGCCAACCTCTGCGGCGTCGCAAACGTCACAGTTATCGCAGCAACTCAAGGCAGGAAAGCCAGCGCCACCCGTTGCCAAGAAGCCGATTCATCTTCTGTCCACGTCGCCTGTTTCGACTTCGAGTACCGGCCGGGGAAGTAACGGGACCCTGAAAGAGAAGTACAGCGACTCTCAGCCTCCACTTCCAGCGCGTTCCTCGACACTTCCCTCGACATCAGCACAAACGCAACAACGGCCGGTGGGCGGCGGTTCAATCCCAACGAGGAAACCCATGGCTCCACTAAAGCCTACTCCTAGTACATCCAGAATGAACCTTGCGAGCGCTGGAGGGACGCAGGAACCACCAGCTCTGCCGCATCGATCGACAGCTGGCCGGCAGGGCCCGATGGACTTGTTGGATGGTGGGGAGGAAGAGATGGGTGGATGGGAGACTTTGCAGCCAAGTACAAAGTCTTAGATGGAGGGAGGGAGAAAGAAGGGGGGCGAGGGGGCGAAGAAGCATCAAAAGCGAGATGATTGAAAAAGTGATGGAAGCACCTGGTTAGATGAAAGAAAAATGTGTAAAGGAGCCCAAATTAATACAAATAAAAATTGACTTTTTTTTTTTTTTTTTTTTTTTTTTTTTTTCGTTCACATCACGTTGACACGTTTTTCAAATATCATATTTAGGCTGCAGAATGAATGACCTACAGACCACATTGGCTGGTCATCTGGGCAATGCTCGTGGCACCACCAAGAAATGATACTCCAAGCTACTACATTCAAGGCTGATGTTGTATTAGGAGGGTGTATACATACGTATAGATAGATGGCTTCATTCGTTGATGGGGTTATCTAGCACGGATGAAGCCGGGGGGCGAACGGTGGTGACCTCAAGATGTTGTCGATATCTAAACGTGGATTAGTAGTTAGATCAAGCCACAGGAGGGTATTGCTTGCGTTTCTGGAGATACTGCAGCTCTGTGATGTGGAATCACCACCACCTTTTTTTTGCTCTTTTAGTACTAGTACGCAGTCTTTGGCCGATGGCTAATACTACCACCACTACTACTGCTGCTACATCACTGGTTTGATTTTCTTGATTACCTACACGGGACCTTATCCAGCTTCCGTGGCGCTGCCTGCCTGAACGAGAGATAAACGGCGGCAAGTTATTTGGGAGAAAGAAGCAGACAAAGGACAAAGACGGGAGGTCTGTACATAGTTCGGTAAATAGCTTGAGGCGCCAAACACACCAAAGCGGGGCTGGTGGCCCCGGGTTGGTGATGGTCTTGCGGTGGTGGTGGTGGTTGCGACAACTTGTTAAGGCCTGTGAGAGGGACCTTTGTTCAGCCTGGTGTGTGTACTCTTATAGTTTGGTTAGTTGGTGGATTATAGAATCTGTAAGTCGGAAGTGGTTTATATTTTGTCGTGTCAAACACCATGAGCGGCTACGTCTAAGATAGCGCACGCATCTCGCGTAGTTGCGTCGTCGTCAAGAAAATAGTGGCCTCGTGACCAGATACCTCAACAAGGCGGCTTTGGGATGGATGGATGGATGGATGCTTTGAACTGGCCAAACAGCGTTGTGAAGGAAGGCGGTGGCGGCTCTGAGACATCTTGTTAGATCTTGTTTTGGTGGCTCGCGCAAACATGCCTAGGCATGCATAGTAGGGTAGGTCTCTGCCGAGTTTATAATCGAAGCAGGCTACGGAGGAATAGACATACATGAAATACGTGTATTCCCTATGGATCTTAGTGCGCATAATTACGGGCCATCGCAATGGCCGAATCAGCTTGCCCAGATCGGAGGGAAAGCAGCACACAAACATAGACTCCATGTGCATCACGCTGCTCCATGCGGCTCCTTCAGCCGTACCGAAACCCAAACCTTTCCTGTCATCAACGGTCAACCAGTGTGCCATGCGCAATCACAAGACAGACAGACAGTCAGTCAGTCAGTCAGTCAGTCAGGTCAGGACGACAACAACGGGACAAGCCTCCTCCCTGCATCCAATAGCAGCAGCAGCAGCATGGGCGGGTCTGCGTCCGCCTTTGCGGAGATCCCTCGATCCTCGGAGCTCTAGAGCACGTTCTGGGCATAGAGTCCCGCGGCTCTATTATTTGCTCCAAGGTGCTGTTCTGGGTACAGTGGGCTGATGGACACGAGTGGCGGCGCTATTTGTGCCCCCCCTTCCCCCTCTAGCCTCCTCTTAGCCTGGTGCAGAAGCAGAGGCGGGAAGCGAAGCGCAGTGGAGGCCAGTTCAGTCTGGCAAGGTCAGCTTGTAGTCCAGGCGAATGCGATAGTATATATCCATGCGTTAACTGTCCTATCTCTCTGTATTCAGCAGGAGGCCAGTGGATGAATGGAACTAAGAAAGATGATGGACAGGTATTTGTGATCACTCCGGGTAGATACGAAAGAAAGACATGCATAAGAGCGTGGATGGAATATATTGCTTGATATATCACACGCTTACTGCTGGGTCGACAAGGGAAACGAAGGGTTCGCTGCAGATGCTCCGGCACTTGAGCATGGAGTGCATCCGGGCCTGTGAGATTTGATTGAAAGCTGGAGGCCACTCGAACTACACTGACTGATCCCCTGTAGCTGGTGCTGGTGCTGGTGCTGGTGCTGCTCCCCACATCCATCCGTCTAGGCACATCCACCTGTCACCCACCTGTCACCCATCACCCAGCAGCAACAGCCGTATCAGCGCGCGCTGCTCCCACAGAGCGAGGGCCGTGGGCTCACATGCCTGGGCCATCACCACCACCACCACCACCACCACTTCGAATCCCTCCCAAGGCCGGAGCGAGCTAATAGTGTATAGCAGAAATCAAACCCAATCGCTCATGAATTAAAGACGCATAGATGTATGTGCAGCCTCAGCAGTATCAGCAACAGGCGGTCGGTAGTAGTGCCGAAGCAAAGCAAAGCATTGACACACCAACGCCCTGCAGCAACCGCCCCAGCTGCCATGGCCACGCAGTTACATTCATTCGTAGATTTTTCCCTTTCCTTTCCATCGCAGCAGCATTAGTAGACTTGCCTGACCTGCTGCTGCTGCACTAATCAACCTAAAAGAAGCCACTTTCACGGACATTTTTTTCGTCTTCTCCCTGCTGTGAACCGATCTTGTCTTGTCTTGTCTTGTCTTGTCTTGTCTAGTCGTGTCATGTCCTGTCAAAACTACTGCTAATACTACTCCTACTACTGCGGGAGCATTGACATTGGTTGTTTACTAGTAGTTTCAATCTTTCTGTCTTCTCTTCCTCTCTTCTTCTTTTTCCTCTTCTTCTCTTCCACCTCCTCGTCTCTCTCTCCCTCTCTCCGACTTTTGTCCCTCACTCAACTTACAACATCGCGCTTCCTTCTCTCATTCCGAGCCTCCGAGACCATCTCAGCCCGTAACAAGATTCAACGGCTGGGCTTCTCGCCACCGCCGTTCCTCAGCTCCGAGCTTTGGTGGAGACCGGCCTGGGCGTTGTTAGCCACAGATTTTCATCGTCTGAACCTTTCCAGCCAAAAGAGAAGAAAACGCCCCATATCGTGTGCGGCTTGCTGTGGCGCTACGATTTCACATCGGTTTTCCTTTTTGGCTGCTCTCTCCTTGTTACCCGTAGGGGACCCAGAAGCCAAACGCCTAAAAAGGAAGAAAAACGAACTAAAAGCCTCCTCCTCCTCCTGCTCTTCCTGTCCTCCTTTCTCTCTTCAACTTCAGACACACAAAACACAAAATCCAGCCACACCAAAAGGCAACTCCCGGAGAGCAGAAGGACCAAGAAGAAAATTGGGTTGGCCGAGTTTCTCAGCCTGGCCGCCGGCGTCTTACCTGGTCGACGTTGCAGTCGGCGCCTCCTCGACGTCACATTTTCGGCCTGGGGGGCGACCAGGTTCATAACGCCCTTCTCAATTCTCTGTGTGGGGTTGGCCTAGAAGAACCCTTGGACCGAAGGTGTGTGGATCTCGCAGAGCAAGCCATAAGATAAGAAGGGGAAGCTCAATTCTCGAGAGAGAAAAAACGACCAGTATTACTTCGTTCCTCTTTGCGTTTTCTCTCCCCCTCGTCACGACAACTTGGGATTGGCAAGTGCTTGCTCTGGAAGGGGAGAGTGTTGGGTTGGCATTGACAACTTGGGACGATTTCTTTCTACGACGTTACGGGCTTCTCGTCCACCGCGACGGTTATTCACAGTAAGCAGACGAATAAGACGATAACAACCCTACGCCAAGCTGTTTTGATCAGCGCCATCGCCCAGAAACCCAGGCACGACCGACGACGTTTGACACATTTCAACAACCATCAGGCCGATAAGAAAAAAACAAAAACCACAACATCATCATCGTTCAATCTAAATCTAATCAAACACCATCACCATGGAGCAAGAACCTCCGCCAACCCCCTCTGCTCCTCCCATCTCCGCCTCTAAACAAGATCGCATCCTCATCTGGCGGAACGAGGTAGCCTCCGCCTCCTACTCCTCCAGCACTCGCTCCGCGCCATCTCTCATTACCACAACCACCTCCTCATCAGCCTCCGTCTCTCCTTCTGAGCTCGCAGCCCTACCGCGCCACTCCCGCTTCTGGCACAGAATCAAGACTCGTATCTCTGGCCGGCTACGGCGCCGGAGCAGTGCCGCCAGCGGCGAGGAACATCCCGATTTCATGAATCCGCCTCGGAAGGATGACGTTGTGAGGACGTCCATGTATCGCAATCTGCGCTTGGGAGAGCCTGCTTCTCCTACTGAGGCTGCTCTCGCTGCTGCTGACGCTGCTGCTGCTGACGGCGAAGAGGTCATTCCTGGAGAAGAGAGCAATGGTGATCGAAAGGGAGGTCTTTTAGCCAAACAGGAGAGGCTAGAACGAGCGTCAAGGTTGCTGAATAGAGCACCCTGACACGACACATTTTGATTATTCTTCTTGATCATTGAGAAACGACGAAACGCGACACAACACACTTACCCTTCTACCTTTTTTTTTTTTCCTTTGTCACGAATTTGGATCAAGCCAAGGCGCTTCTGTTATACCATCATGGGGATCTGATCACGCCGGCATGTTTGATGTTTGATGTTTAATGTTTTTTTTTTGTTTTGTTTTGTTTGTTGTTGACAAATAATACGCATCGGAACGCATACTCACGGAGACTTTGAAGATTACGATTCCATTAATACTTATTTATTTCCTTATTTATTTATACCACAAGCACCACCATGTTGAGAAAAGACTTCTTACTCACCTGCTTCTTCATCCTCTTCCTTTCTTTCTCTATACCTACCGTTTTTGTTTTGTTTTTGTTTTTGTTTCTTACTAAATACCCGATGGTTGGACCGTCGGGTAGAGATTCATTTTCCCGCATTTGAATGGCGCTCAAGATGTCTATATATATGCATGATTGGCCCGGAACAGTTCCTCAGTAAATTCAATAACACCAATCTTCTATGAAAACACGAAAATAGGTGACAGAAAGTGCCTCGCAATGGTGTGACGCGTCAGAAATTATAAGATGTTTTTTTTTTTAGGTAGTGAGATGGTCATATACGTAAATCTAGGCAGTTCAATCTGCAAGTGCCTATCGTAGAAGTTGGACTGTTTTTCGGTGGTGGGCACTTCACAATCACATGCAATTCATCATCAAACACGCTTTGTTCACATCCAACACCACCAAAATAACGCACCCGCCAAAAAAAAAACATCGTTAGCCCAGCAACACCTCACTACAACAACGTACCATCACATCACTTTTATTATTACTCTTTGATTGAAATAATTCATTTTTTGCCATTTTTTCAAAGGTGTATTGATGCTGTAGAAAAATCTGCCGTGTGGGGGGGAGTCCACCGAAGTTTTCCTGCTTTCCTCTCTCCTGGCACACAGAAAAGATGACAGCAGTAGAGACCAACAACATACGAGGGGCAGGGGGGAGCAGATTCGAGATAAAAACCATTTGCAAAGAGGGGGAAACATAAAAAAAACACCAAAAAAAGATTCTGGGGGGGGGGAAAAGCGACGACAATAACAAACAGGGGGGGAAAAGGGAGACATTTCAGAGAGCAACACAAGTAGGTCCACGATGATCCGCCAGAAACTAGTCCAGGTGTAACTAGGTAGGTTGGAAGTAATGTAGAAGAACAAAACAACAGTATTCGGAGGGGAAATACCCGTTAGGATAGAGTAGACAACACTTCGCCATCTTTCTGGTTCCTTTTTTTGGTCTTTTTTCCGGCAACAATTAATGCCTTTGTCCATAACGGACCAGATCAATGAGCAAAATGGATGAAATAACACCCATCACTATTCGCGTTTCCCCTCCCGAACTGAATTTCGAAATCCCATGATCCCATGTCCCCACCAATGTTCGAATCAACGCACTGCATACTGGCGCCACACCAGCCAAGCCAAGTCAGCCTCCGACATGATTCGATCCATCGCCACGTATAGAGGCAGACAAGACCACCCGGAACAAAGGAGAAAGAAAGCATCCCGGTTCCATTATGCCAGGACACCCGTTGTCAGCTTTGAAATTGGAGTGTTTACGAAGCGGCCGCAGGCGCGGGCTGCTCCTCAGCCTTGGGTTCCTCTTCAGCTGGCTTAGAGGCCTCACCCTCCTCCTTCTTGGCCTCACCAGCACCCTCGGCCTCGGTGCTGTCGGATGAGGTCCACAGAGTCAGGTTGTCGCGCAGCAGTTGCATGATCAGAGTGCTGTCGCGGTATGATTCCTCGGACAGGGAGTCAAGCTCAGCAATCGCATCGTCGAAAGCCTGCTTTGCAAGGTGGCAGGCGCGATCGGGAGAGTTGAGGATCTCATAGTAGAAGACGGAGAAGTTGAGGGCAAGACCCAGACGGATAGGGTGGGTGGGAGTCAACTCGGTCTGAGCAACGTCCGTAGCGTTCTGTTACAGTCATATTATTAGCACCAAAAGTCGCCGGTTCTTCGGGTTTATCTGCCGGCTTGCAGACGACGATTTCACAGTCATGCCACTGCGCAGGCAGGCACACGTACCTTGTAGGCCTCATGAGCGGCGGTGGCAGCGACCTTGCGCTTCTCACCAGAGGCAAACTCAGCGAGGTAACGGTGGTAGTCACCCTTCCTATACGAAGCAAACATACATTAGTATCAGAGAAATAGATAATATCCAGTAGGTCGGGCTATCCAGAGGATGCAGAGTTTGGGTTTGGCAATGGCAATCGGAGGGGTATGAAAGAAGGGTATGCCGTACATTTTGTGGTAGAAAACCTTGGATTCGCCAGTTGCGGCGTTGGGGATGAGGCTCTCGTCAAGGACGTCGAGAACATCCTGGCAGACCTTCTCGAGCTCGAGCTCGATCTTGCTGCGGTACTCCTTAATGGTGGTAACGTGCTTATCAGAGCCCTTGGATTCTTCCTTCTGCTCAATGGAAGAAATGATGCGCCATGAGGCACGGCGGGTTCCAACAACGTTCTTGTAGGCAACGCTGAGGAGGTTGCGCTCATCAACAGTGAGCTCGCCGCCAATCTTGGCAACCTCCTTCATGTAGGTAACCATCTCATCGTAGCGTTCAGCCTGCTCGCAAAGGCGAGCCAGGAAGGTCTTGCTATTATCTTTCGGTCAGACTATAAAGCTCGAAAAAAGGGGGGGAGAGATTTTTTTGGTTTTCTTTCGTAGGCAACTTGGCGGGGTCACGGGGCTATTGGCTGGACAAACCTTTCACGCTGCAAAGAAAGATGTTAGCGTAACTGTAAAACGACAGGAGGAGGAGGCAAAGAAAAGCATGTGAACATTCTGAGAAGGCACCTAGTGTCATAATCGGCAGAGACGTGTTGTCCGTTTCTTGCGCGACTCGTGATGAGGTGACGATGGGCTGAGGGGTTGCATGGGCTGGGGCGGGATGGGAGGAGACGAATAGCAGCGGTGGAAGCAGCTCTGGACGCTGCACCGCAACTATGAGACGACGTACCTCAGTGGCCATTTTGGAGAGATATCTGGAATGATGTTGCGAGTGTAGAAAACAGGAGAGGAGGTGTTCGGAATGCGTGGAGTCGAGCGTGGGCAAGGAAAGAGAAAAAGATGATGCGGATGTCTAGAGTGGACTGTGGTTTTGAGGATGGGGCGAGACTGGGTGTTTATATTTTGATTGTGGATTGAGATTTGGTCTTTGGTTTTGGGGTTTGGAGAGGGGGGTTCCTCGGGGGGCGGAGCTTGGGTGGCCGTGCCAGCTCAGGCGGTTGGAAGAGCGCCAGTTCACCTTGTTGTCCTGCTGTAGTGGAGCTTTTCGGCTGGCCCTAGGTATAGAAGCCGCCTGGGGGCCATCAATTCTCCCCCGCCGCAACTGCTACCCGGGTTCGCTGGGTCACTGGGCTGTCCACAACAGCAGCCCGGAGACAAGTACCTAAGGAACCCAAGGTAGACCTGGACACGGGTAAGTGTGGTGGCCCTGTGCAAGTCTTTTTCCAGCCGGATGGTCGAAGATCGGTACTTGATCAGTACCCGGAAAACTTCGAAATCCCAAGTTTGTAAGACCAACGGAGTTGAAAGAGACTGATGTACCTCGTCCCCTAAGATTGCTGGGATGGATACCTCTAGGAACATCAGGGTACTTTCAGCCAGTCGCAGGGCTGCTCAAGATACTCAGAATGGCCCAGCATTCTGTATGCACATGATTGTAGAATTTATGATGAATATACTTTGATCTCTCCATCGATGTCTTGTATGACGAATTTCCATTCATTAGTGCCCTGGTCTCAGATGACATTCAAGTTTGTATAATCATCGTCACAATACTGTCATTCTGTGCAGTTCCTGAGCCATGTACTGAACAAGTACCTCGACCCTCGCTTTGTTGCTGGCAGCGGGGCTGGCATGCCATGAACATTGTTGCCAATTCGAGGTCCTTCCATGGTGATGGAGAGCAGTCCGTTGTGTTTCGGGCGGACGGCTCCTGACTAGCTACCACACATCACGAGGTCAAATTCTCCATCCTTATCAGAGGCATCGCCATCTTCCTTCTCTCCATCACCATCATCTAACACGGCCAACAGCCCAACTCAACGGCCGAGGCGTCATACCCTCGCCAGGGGGAAGCAAATTGGAGCTCGGCCCGCTCACTGCGCTCCTCGATTGTCGGTCAGTAACCTATCCAGCTTGAAATGTCGATCCACACGTCCTCCACTTAGATCAGAGGCAGTGGTCAAGTTTGTCTCGCTGGATCAGAACCCGAGTTACTAGATCCAACGATGCTCGTAACTAGATCCTGGAATGGAATTGAGAGAGCCGCCCACTCCGGTTGTCTGGGACGGGGGGGCGTCAGCCAAGCAGCATTAGCCCAGCAATGCGGCCAGTTTTCGAATCTTGTTGGCGATTAGAGAGAGGTACAGCCCTACGATTCCACCAAACTCTACATTCAATCTGCCGGACATGCCTTCGAAGCGTTTTTTTTTAATCTTTTCTTCGGCATACCCCGGCAGCGTGTGTTGCCTCCCCTTTATTCCCATCTTTCCCCGCCACCCATGTTGGTTGGAGATTTTGTGAGATTTTGTCTCCCATACATCTGCCGCCTTCCACCTGATTCTACCTCGAGAAGCACAAGAGTGAACGGCCTCAGGTAGCAAGATCTAGTTAACAATAGACGCAATCGATAGCAGGAACATCCCGCAACGAATGAATGACAGGCAGCCTTCGCATGATCATTGGCGTAACCCGATCTTCCTGCTAGAAGAGAGGCATTGAATCTTGGTCGAGTGACCGCAGTCGAATCGCTTCAGATCCGTTAGATTGAAGACAACTCCATGGAAGAGCTATACAGGTACAAGATTTTCAATAACAAGGGCAAACACACCCCAGTTCGCTTACTATAATCCCGCACTCTCCAAAGGTTCTCTGCCTAGCGTTCGTCCGCGTCAATCGCCTCGTTGAGGTAGACTCTCTATTTGCCAAAGCCTTCGTTCCACATGATACGTCTCTCAAACATCCCAAGCATCATTATCTCGTCTATGCTAACGACAGAAAATGTCTACTCGCGTCTTTTCAGGAGCTAGGCGCCCTCCAAGTCGTGACTCATATGGCCTGTCTTTCCCCTCTTCTCTTATCTTGACCACCTTGTGGTACAGAGCAGCAGTCTTATGGTGGCCAGTAATCCAGAGACCCCCCTGCCGAGACCAACATGTCAGGTGCAATGGCTGTCTGAACCGGTCCAATCGCGCAGGACGTTGCAAGAGTAACCAGTTTCTATTAGCAGACTTACAAACTACAGCCCAGGGCGGTTAGATCCGATAGCAAGACGAGTCGTCGAGGAGGTCAATAACCACTTATTCCAATGCCTTTGGCGTCGTGCTCCATCCTCGTTCGCCAGCGGCACGCGCCACGGATGCCACTCTCGGAATAATTGCCCCACCATCTAACCCTCTTCCCACGTTTTCCGTCCAATCTTTGTTGGCTCCCGTTTCCGCCGCTATTATTGTGTGTGGATCCGATCAGAGTGGCAACGGATCCAGTTTCGACAGCAAAGTTCGACGACGCCTTGTCTAAACAACGGTTGTTGTGCCAGGTTGAAAACACCATCATTTCCAATCACCATTGTATTGATCGTGTTCCCGCCCGGCAGTCGTTTTCCCTCTTTTACAACGGTCATAATACCTGAAAATCGCGCACACATTACTCGGATATCAGTTGGTTCCATGAACACATGAGCCAGCCACCGGCATCATCTCGTGGGCCCAGTGTTGCTAGGCACCAGCTTATAAAAAAAGTCGAAAAGCTAACAGCCACCTCATCAAAGCCTCAGCACATGTCCATAGGATTGGGACGTCTGTTTTTACATCAGGGAGATGAAGATAATCCTATCGTCTTGATTCATGTCGCTAATTAATTGTCAACGTTTCCACAGCCAACAGCACAATGGAGTAGCATTTGCGCCTTGTTATCATGCATTAGAGTTTTGCCGTTTTTATTTTCAATCCCCATGACGCCTACCCCGCTTCCAAAAACATATGCCAGTCAGTCCATCTGTGATATCAAGTGATGGAGTTGACAGGGATCTCCAATTGCATCTGGTTATGCGTCCGACCATAGCTGAAAGCCCGTACGCGGATCTTCAAACTAGATATCGTCGGGACCAATCTTTTCGTAAGGACTTCGGCCCCAGTTTGAAGGATCCCCCCCAGGAACGCATAGCCCCAACCGCCAGAAATAGTCTCGATGTGCAAAGAAGAGCTGCCAGAGTTTGAATCGCGTTGGGAAGCTCTTTGTTTGCATGAATGCCGCCATGGATGACGCAGCTTGACGGAAATGGAGGAGTCGGTAAACCAGTTTTTGCAAATTGCTGTCATCTCCTGCACTGCAATGGGGGTCCTCATCGCCTATACACAGGCGCATATCTGTTTCTGAGGGTGACAAGTCTGCCTTCGAGATGAAAATCTCTCCACCGTGTGATTTGAAGCCGAATTCGCCTGGCGGAAGCAGTGGCACGGGATCGTTGACATGCGTAACCCGTCGGTAGGACCTCCTCTCAAGATCGGCAACGCCGTCCAGGGCAAACACTTTGTCGACAAAGCGGGCCAGCTGATGGTTACCAACACGGGGCTCTCCGAATGTTGTTACTAGGACATCTTTCCATCCCAGAGAAACCCTAAGTTCAAGAGCTGCAAGGCATGCAACAGAACCTCCGAGGCTGTGGCCAACAAGGTGGATAGGGTAGGAGGGATACTTGGCTCGCAATGCCTTGAGCTCCGGCAGGATGGCTTCTCGGGCATCTCTCCAAGACTGGAGGAATCCCATGTGAACAGTGCAGTTGGTGCATTCGTGTTCAGGTTTCTCGGGCTGCTCTCCACCGTCATCTGGCGATGGGTATGGGACGTATTCTTGAGGTATGGTGCTCAGATCAACAACAGTGTTGGTAAGACTGTAGGTACCACGAAAGGCAACAATGATGGCGCCATTGTCGTTGCCCACTGTTGTCGCATGACTAGCATGGCGATGTTGCTCATTTGTGCCATGGTCCACTGCGAGGTATCCGCAGTTATCACTGAAGAGTATTCCTGTGCTCCACGTGTCGACCAACGTCATATTAGGGAATTCCTTGCATCGGGAGATGCAATCAAAGGGCTTGCGCACGCCCGTGTTGCCTATGCAGTAGGAGATGTCGACTAGTCTGGCCAACCGCTCAAGTGAAGCGAACAATGGGATCGGAATGGCCGTTGAAGGTGGTAGATTGTGATGGCCCAACGGCTTTTGTTGGTCAAGATCTGTCGCTCTAGTGAGGAGAGCCACGGTGATATGAAGAAATATGAGCCTAAAAAGGCCCGACAATCTCCACTCCATGATGAAGAATTTAGTAGCGATCAAATCATGAAGTCGCAAATATTCTGCTGGGGTCGTTGCGACCCAACTAAAGGAGTGCTCGTGTTAAGTATCGTCAAAAAAAACGCGACAAAGGGATCCCTTGACTCGGTCAGATTCCAAGGGAGGACGTGACGTAACGGCAAACCCGAGCTGACGCGAGGCGGCAGGACGGTCAGCTCTTGTAGGGACTTATACTGCCAGGCAAATGAAGCCAGCGCATGACTAACAGCGCGGTTGGGTGCTTGCTCGTGGCATTAAGGGCATAGATTAGGTGTTTTGCAGATATGAGATTGGTAGCCAGGAGAAGCGTGCCAGCAGGAACAAATGAGCTGGTCTCATGAAATGAGGTGGGCGTCTCTGAGATCACGAGGTCATCATGCACAATTTGGTGGGGCTGAGGGAGTGTGCAGCAGATAGAAGAGGTTGGCAAAATCTGGGGCTGGAGCGACCGCCGTCGCCCGGATCAACGCCTATGAGCCGCTGAATACAGACTACAGTGGGGGGGGGCATATTACGGTGTGCTAAATATGGATTCATCAGCGCGCGCCTCATTATGCCTAACCTAGAGGCATCACCGTCGTCTTACTCCACGAACCCAAGAGGCCTAGCAGAATGCTGAATTTTGTATGAATACTCGAAGTTGGAATCAGTCGAGTTGACTGCCAATAACACTTTATTCAAGTTGTACTGCTGCAATATGGATCATGGGATTTGATGGCAAAAGGGGGTAAACCATGTCTCTTGGGTGAACACAACGCAAATTGAAAGGTGTGATGAAGATCGAGTATAGTACGGGTCACCACTTCCAACAAATCTACCCTTACTTACGAAGACCATTTTCTTCAAACACCGAAGACCTTCTTCTATCCTAGTCCACCCAATACTTTACCAACAGTGTCGGGTCAGTCACCGGGTTGATACTGGTGAACTTAACATCGTAGTTCGTCGAGTTGACAGCACAAGCTCCCGTTGTCGAGCATGATAGAAGCAGTGAGAGACTGCCAGACACTTCGTACGTAGGCAAGCTGCAACATCGAGATATCAGCAAACGAGTCTAACCAAATGTAGTCTGCATGAAGTAGGAGAGGAGGGGATGGCAGCCAGCATACTTGTTTGATCCCGGGCAAACTCGCTCCAGCAATGTGATTTGCCTCTGGTCGTTTGCCCATATGAACTTGACATCTCTGTTATTACAAGCATACCGCAGAGTCAAACCTGGCGGCGTCGTCGAGACGGAACTAGAGTTGAACTGGCAAAACGTCGTGATCTTGGTAGCTGGGTCAACATATGTAAAATTGTATGCTGATAGCGGTGCCGTGGGACCAGTGCTATTTGACAGCGCTGAGAATTGCTTGATGTAAAAGTCTGGAGGGAGGGTGCATCCCTGGCTTTGGGCTTTTTCGAGGAAATCCGCTGGAGGGTTGTAGGAGAGAGCGGATATGGACGCCATCGCGGACGGTGTCGCAGCTAGGAGGGAGATAAGTTCGAAGCGCATCGTGGGAAGTCGAGTACAGAGCACCCTGGGAGAAGGAGGACGATAAGAAGAAAAAAAAAAAACTACGATAAACTTGAAATCGCGATGTAGTGTTTATATATATGGAAGTCTAGGTAGAAGGAAAAGGAAAAATCAACTGCACAGGGCATCAAGGCGGAATGCTGCGTCGGCCCCTGGATCAGTACATTGGAGCCTATGGAGACTCTGGAGTCGCACAAAATTGGGAACCAAACTGTTGAACTACAGTTTTCTTGGCCTTATGAGCGGCTGTACTTACGCGAGGCTCTGGCTGCCAGTCTTGAGGAGTGATATAAGGAAGAGGAGAAAAAAAGCCCCTACAGCGTTGCTGTCTCTGATTAAGCGTGTCTGGTGAGATTGGGTTGGTTTGTGTTACCGCATTTCAAAGTGTTTGACGCCGGCAACAGCGACAGCAGAGGATGACAATGAGAATAATATTGAAGAAGAGTCGATTCACTGCCAGAAGACTTTTCACGGGAGTACGCGCTGACGAAGGTCTTGAGATGAGTTTCCGTGGAATTGGTGGTTGCATGGAGGTATTCCTTGCGCTTTCAAAGGGAGGAGAATCGCTTGATCATGGTCGGACAGGACCACATGAGGTCCATGGGACTCAACTCTAACGTTCTGGGAATCCACCATGAATTAGGTATGATTATTCACAGATACGATGCGAAATGGTCAATGCATTTTCGAACAGACGCAGTTGCTTGAATTTTAGATGATGTACAGAAGGAGGAGCACGGGATATCGGGTGGATGGTCCTGCGTCGCTTGGAAGGCCGCGGTTACCGCATTAGGATAGTGCAGGATCCACTCCGAGGGAGGTCTTGCGCAGGGAGTGGGAGACATAATTATCCGGGCTCCGGATTATGTAATGGTCATCCTGCCACTGTGTAGCAAAACCTTACCAACCAGGCCGTCGGCAATGGAACAAGCACCCTCAACAAGCACCTCAAAACCTCCCATCACAGCGCCGACCGACTTCGACGGGTCATCAAAAACCGAGACCTTCCGCATAACCACTTCCCGAGCTTCTCACGAGCGGCATCTCCTCAGCCAATTTTTTCCTCCCCCATCGCTTTCGATAGCCCCATCCTAGCCACAATGTCTACCGAACTTTGGTACGTCAGCGCGTTGCCCCCTAGCGTCGCCACGGAGCTCGGAATGCATCATTGCGAGCTCCCAGCATCACCGCAGCGACTTGAAATCACTTCTCTGTCGCGGAGTCATGCATATTTGAGTACCTGAAGCTAACTAGATGCTCTGAATAGCCCCGTCTACGCGGTTAGTAGATCCGTCCCCATCACTCCCAACGACGTCACCGAGAAAACAGTCGCTACGGCGACATCGCATTGCCTTTGATCTGGACGTGGATGATGCTAACAATTATCTAGCCCTTTTTCGGTGCCATGGGCTGCACTTGCGCCATTGTCTTCACCTGCTTGGGTGCCTCATATGGTACCGCCAAGTCTGGTGTCGGCATTGCTGCCATGGGTGTCCTCCGCCCTGACCTTATCGTCAAGAGTTAGTTGTTCTGGACTATTTACCGCTCGTATGTCACCACTAACCCATGTAGACATTGTTCCCGTCATTATGGCTGGTATCATTGGTATCTACGGCCTGGTAGTCTCTGTCCTCATCTCCGATGGATTGAGACAGCAGCTTCCTCTCTACACTGGCTTCATCCAATTCGGAGCTGGTCTTTCCGTCGGTCTTTCTGGTCTTGCTGCTGGTTTCGCCATCGGCATTGTTGGTGATGCTGGTGTTCGAGGAACTGCCCAGCAGCCCCGTCTCTTCGTCGGAATGATTTTGATTCTAATTTTCGCTGAAGTTTTGGGTATGTCTTGAACTCGAGATAAGTTTGAGGGAATTGTGCACACTAACACTGTCTCTTCTTAGGTCTGTACGGTCTTATCGTCGCTCTTCTCATGAACTCCAAGGCTAGCCAGGACGCTGTGTGCGCATAAATGGAAAGCGACGCCGGTGCTCAGACAACGACTTGACAAAAATTTGCAACCTCCCGCAACGGTCGTTGTTCTTTGCGCACATAAACAGAAACATACTCTGAGCAGCATATTAGCGTGATAGCTCGGATTTATACGGTGCTGAATGGAGCTTTGTGTTGGGACTGGTTAATCATGATTTCATCGACGACACGGGCCTGGTAATTCGTCAGAGGCCGTATATGTACACTATTGACAGGATGTGCGTTCGTCCTTGAGTGCGGATTCATCATAGACGGTGATAAGGGGAGAATCTAGTGTAGGCAAATGCGCAATCTTAACTATTATTGTCTTATATGTAATTGCCTCCTTGACTGAGAGTGTAATTTTGGGGTTTCAGTAAGCAATAGCAGCGTGGGAATTTATATTGTAACGGTAGAATGGAGGTTCTGGCCTGATATTAGTAAGGTTAATTACGATATCCTCTCTGGTCCCGATGTCTATTTCATCATATACTAAATCAATCAGTGTTGACGAACTATTCCGTTAACTAGAAAATTGATTTGCTACGTGAAGCATAGTTTTCAATATCACTTGACGCTCCTTTAGTCATATAACCTGTCCTTGTACAAATTTCTCATATTAATTAAGATCCACCTATCCACCAACACATGCCTCAAGCAAGTCTCCTAGACCACCGTCCAACTCTCTGACATTTGCCCTGCTACTACAATTATAAACATTAAGGACTTCTACTATTGTCTTCCTAGGTGTTCTTGACCTATTATCCAGTCTACTCCGCAAAAACCAACCCACATGTTTAGCCCCGTACGTAACCTTGTGTTTTTTTTCTATTCTCTTTTCCTTCCCGAAACCAGAAAATCCCTTTCTTTTTAAAAGAAAATAACGGAGAAGATAGAATATGTGCGGGAGAAACGCTATTCCAGCGACCAGAAGATAAATCGGAAAATGGCGCTGGAAAGCTTAGGAGCTTACGTCTTAGAAGACGTACTAAATGCTGGTTAATACGAAAAACAAACAAATATAAATGACTGATAAGATAGGCTAGACTTACGGGAATGAAGAGATAGGGAACACGTCGCTCATACTCAAGCCAGGCTTCGCCGTACTTGAGACGGCAGCGGGAAATGTCTCGCGAGGCACGGTGGGCAATCATGCAGCAAAAGAAGACGGGATAGAACCACGGGAAAGGGCTCCTATTCAACTAGCGTTAGCATCGAGAAATACAGCCTCAGCTGAAAGTGGAGAGCTACTTACTCAAATCCTGTAATGAGACCCCAGGAAATGGCGAACCAGGCGTCGGCAGTGTAGTGAATCTTGCGGGCCAGACCATACCAGCCATCGATGAGAATTGTGCCATGGGGGCTCTGGATGGTCTTGGGGTTCTTGATTGTCTGCCATGGGACCTGTGGGAAGGTGTTGCGAGCGATGAGGTGGCCCTTCTCCATTGCACGGTAGCGGTTCTTTTGGCTGTTGCAGCTGTCCCACACCCAATACCAGAAGAGGTAGGCAGTGTAAATAGCAACCAAGGCCCATCGGTTCCAGGCATAGGTGGCTGGATCGTGGTTTGCCAAGTAGATTGTGCAGTGGCAGTAAGAGAGGGGAACACCAGCCAGGTTCCAGAAGATGAGCATAAAGCCCCACTTCTCGTAGTACATATCCCTGTGTCGAGTCAGTTTTCAAA
This sequence comes from Sphaerostilbella broomeana, assembly GCA_930272545.1. Classification (NCBI taxonomy): domain Eukaryota; kingdom Fungi; phylum Ascomycota; class Sordariomycetes; order Hypocreales; family Hypocreaceae; genus Sphaerostilbella; species Sphaerostilbella broomeana. The sequence continues at coordinate 638,302 of CAKNET010000001.1, forward strand.
TTGATGAGTGGCTTATTTGAAGGAAATAGATATCGGCACCAATCACTTACCATGTAGTGATGATGAGCTCTTCGCCCTTGGCGCAGGCGTTGGCGTAGAGGTAATGGGCCATGACGAGGAACATCACCTCTCCGGACACATAACCGAACTGTTCGTATTGACGAGCCGCAGTCCCCAAGCTCAGAATGAGCAGAATGTACCAAGGCATACGGACTTCAAAAAACATTTTGAAGTCAAGAATGCCAAACAAACGAGGGTTGAGCTCAGCGCCCATGAAAAAATCATAGACGTGGTGACCAGTCATACGATGCTGCTTGCCTCGCCACAAGGCAGAAAAGTAGGCCACAAAGCTAACTATAAAGCCACTGAAGATGGCGACGGACAATAGAGGGCCAAACTCATCGAGGGCGGTATAGAGGGGCCAGATACCAGAGAAGTGCAGGCCAGCAAGAACAGCCAGAGTGGCATACAAACTGGCATAGGCATTGCAGAAGTAGTTCAACTGCTTGCCGCCTTCATGAAGCAGTGGCTTACCTTTGCCCCAAACACCAGGAAGGAGGCAGTAGCAGGCACCCTCAAAGACGAGATAGGACCAGTACCAAATCCATGCCTTGGTATGAGGGAACGCGCGTGTGTAGACAAGATCGACCAGGTGGGACGCGAAGTCAGCCCAGCTTTGGCCGGGGGTGCGCGAGGGAACCTTGCCATCATAGAATGTTGCGCCAACCCACATGTACCACATGAGAATAGGGAAGAAGAACATCATGAAGCCTGTGCCGATCGAACCGCCGAACTCGAACTCGCCCGAATAGTCGACTTTGGGATCCTGACCAGGTTTCCACCCGTCTACTGATTGGGCGTCTGATGATGCAGCGGTTGCCTCCTTTGTAGGAGAAGATACTTTCGATGAACCATTCACAGGTTTGTCAATGTTATTGTGCCCATTGGCAATAGGCTTGATCTCCTCCTCATCGTCTAGGTTCTCGGTGAACTTGGCAGTACGTCGGCGGGCGGGTCGTCCACGAGCGGCCGTGGTCTCGGCGGCAGACCCAGAGTCGTTTTCAACGTCCGAGGCATCGGGGGCCAAAGAAGATTGACGGCGGCTCGAGGACCGTCGTTTATTGGGAGTCTCAACCATGCCGTCGAAGAGTTCTTTCTTCCTGAACTAGGGATTAGCAAATGTGTCCTGACGATGCACCTAAATAAGGGAGACATGTAATAGGAGGTCCCCAGATAACGGCAAATGTCTGAATTGAGAGCTCCTAAATAACTCCTGAGTGTTGAGAAAGGGGTCGTCACTCACTTAGGGGTCTGCCGCAGCGAGTATCGGGTCGACATGGTGATGATTGGTGTTGGGCTGGAAGGTAGCCCTCACATATGTGTATGTATAATGCTTAGTTTTAAAATTGACGACGAAAGAGAGTAGCAGGATTAGATAACCCGACAGGTGTGTGGAGTAGAGCGGCTTCGCTTAGAAGGGCCGCTGAAGCCGCTTAGTTTACAGGATCGGATAGGGCATCAAGGTCCTGTAGGTAGGGGAAGAGGATTAAGAAATGAGTCGGCAGGTCGCGCCGCGATGAGGAAGTCGAGAAATGGAGCTTTTTGGTGGCCGTGGTGTAACGCTATTGGTGCGCTGGGAGATGGGTGTTGTTGACGGACGGTAGCTCAGGGGTCGCCCGCCGCTCTATCTATGTACTCTTCGCACTAATTAGTGAGCGGCAGTACTTTAGGGTATCATATACGCGTAAAGTACGCCTGGAAATTAGCTGGGAGCCCGGTCATTCTTATTTAGGTATTAGTGCGAATCTCCACTAGGAATAACATTGTACCTCTGTGTGCTCCATACATAGAAGAAGAACCTTAACAAGAAGCAGCGTATTCGTATACTTCCGACTAAGTGGCCCACGCACTAGTCGTACTCTTGATCGTACATACTTATATTTAGGACACTACACAGATGGATGATATATGGCACTTGTGTGGATTTTCCAAGTTTTTTAATGATCTACGACGATAAGGGCTGCCTCCTATTCTGTCGCCTACGTAGAGACATATATTTATACGGACTATATATATATCTATATCAGGATTTCCGCCTAGTGGTGGGCAGAGAGTGGATGCAATCGGGTGTAATAAGACTGCCCCCAAAAATGGCAGATCCCTATTCACAAACACAGCGGTGCTAACAATGGGCATTTTGGCGGGTTAGTCAGCAGACTTGCCGGAGCTTTTAGTGGCCGGCTCCCGTGCATTCCTGTGCATGCCGGTACGTCAGATGCTGCAAGTAATGTCTGTATGGTTACACTAGAACCCCAAGCAATGTCGGTTTTTATTTTATCAGATGCGCCGGCAGAAGGTTCTATAAATCGATCTTTTCGCTATCGAATCGACTACAAGAGGCACGGAGCATAGCTGGGTGTGCACGTATTTTACAGGGCATTAGACACGGAGCGAAATGCCAATTTGGTGAGTGGTTACTTAGATGCCTCCCACCTTACACGGGACATGGCTCCATGGTTCATCTCCCTGGTGCCGAGAGCTAGGTAGTTTCTCTCGCCCCTGTCACTCCTCCAACCACCAACCTAACAGGTAGCTGGTCATTCGGTCATTATCATCACCACCTCCTTTGGCAGCCACCAGAGTGCGAGAGCAAACTTCAACCATTGCCTGTCCCACGTGAATTGACCGCTGCTGTGCATAACCCAATACTGTTTTTCCAGGGTGGCAAACCTTACTCATTAAATCGTCACATGCTATAGCGACGGTATTTTGTCGACAAGCGTCGCGGTATTGGCACGCACCGTGTTGCAGCCTCCCTTTTTATACCGGTCGATACGGAAATTCGACAGTCACTCGCAAAGTTGCATTCTATTTGTTGTATAGACGGTTAAGCTAGTTTTGCTGCTCCCGAGCTTATCAGTCTTTGTCAGCATGATCGCAAAATAATACAGACCTGCCTCGTTGTTCTCTCAAGCTCCTCGACAAGCAACCTCCTTGCGAGCTCAACCACCTACCCTTTGCCGACTTGATTTGAAACTCCTACAATAAGAATCATGGCGCACGACACCCCCGATGAAGGCATTTCGCCGATGACTCGAAGTCCCCAGCCGGCTTCTCCAGCGAACGCCGGATCACAGTCCCCAAACCCGTCGATCAAGGCATCCGATGGCCTGCTTCCCCCGTTTGACATCAACCCACAACAACTAGATACCAGTACGTCTTCAATAGAGGCGCGGGACTACTGGAACGGTGGAGTCGGTCATCATGACCCTTCCCCCCTAGTAAAGAGTGAGGCACAAAGCTCTCAACACGACCCGACAGCAAACAGTCCCGAGACGGACCAAGAAGCGATACCTACCGATGGCGATCCTGATACTCAAGATAATTCTCAGTTGGCCGGAGGAAGAACTGTACAATTCGCTCGATCAGATGAGATTGACTCGCCTCTACCGCCTTCAGGCCAGTTCGCAGTGGATGAGCCTGAGACCCCAGGCCGGTCGAGGGGCGCAGCCTTCATGTCTAAACTCAAAGCTTTCACGGCGAATGCAGGCATGCAAACGCCTAAGTCACCCAGTGCACAATTTGCGCAGTTCGATATTGGTACACAGTCCATGACCGATTCCCCCACAGTCTCTAGAGTGACAACTCGACTCCCTGAGCCGCTAGGAGAACAGTCCGATGCGGATGCGGACGTCGAAACTGCGGATGAAGCGGCCATTCCTAATCAAGGGACCCCCAAAAAGAAACCGCGAAAGACTCGACGTTTCAAAAAAGGCTCCGTCTCTAGTGTCTTTATCCCAGCTCGCTTTCCAAGTGACACAGAGGGCCCCAGGACATACGATCGTTTCTTGAGGCATCGAGCAAGTATGCCAGATACGTCTGAACACAACCATGCTGTCTCTGATGGAGATGTACGAGACAACCCTAGGCGCAAGCCGTTCCACAGAGGTTACTCCTTAATGAACACTACATTGAATCGGCCCCAGGGTGAAGAGGTGGAAGACTTGGAAAGCTCTGCTGCAGTCGGTCGACGGTCTGGTCATGTCCGTCGAATCACAGTATTTGGTGGTGGCGGTGTCTCTGATGGTGATGCTCTGACGCCCCGTCGGCATTTCTTTAATTCAGAGCGTGCCTCAAGTTACGGTGTTCAAAAGTGGAAGCAGGTTAAAAGTACACTGAAGCTTCTCCGGCAAAAGAAGGAGGACCGCTTTGACTACTTTAAGTCTGCAGAACTCATGGCCGAACTCCGAGCGGGAGCTCCTGCAGTTCTAATGCTTGCCAGCATGATTCTGCGTGACGAGCACGGCAACAGGAGGATACCAGTTCTCCTCGAACAATTGAAGCTGAAGATAAAAGATAGTTCTCCGATGCCAGACGATGATAAAGACCGTCACTGGATTTTTACCATTGAGTTGGAATACGGTAGTGGCCCTAGCAGAATGAACTGGACTGTTATTCGAACCATCCGAGACATCTATAATCTCCATTTCCGGTACAAATTTGCCTTGAACAACGACAAGTACAGGCCTGGGCGCATAGATCTTGGGGCCCGTCTTAAACAGCCCAAATTTCCTTATTCGGCCTTCCCCTATCTACGTGGTGCGCGCAAACAGGTCGACGAAAGTGAGGAGGAAGACCAGGTGAGCGTCCGGGGTGAAGAGACGGCTGGTGAGGGGACAGCCGCTGAAGATGTTGGCGATGGCATCATGAGCGGCGAAGAAGGACAACAGCCCACAAGAAAAAAATCCCGGAGCCACTTCCTCGGTATGCGGCGGAGATCTACTGGGTTTACCGATCCCGGTGACGGGGCGTTAACAGACAGTCAGGGAAACGTTGGCCTGGACACACAGACCCGGAGACAGCGTTATGTCGAAAAGCAACGACGTATTCTGGAGAAGTACCTTTCTGAGGTGATTCGGTGGCTTATGTTCAGGGCCGACAGCAATCGTCTTTGTAGGTTTCTCGAGTTATCAGCCTTGGGTGTTCGTCTTGCCGCTGAGGGAAGTTATCATGGTAAAGAGGGCTACCTCCACATCCAGACATCGAAGGGGCTAGACTTTCGACGTGTTATGACACCTGCCAAGGTTATTTCTCGTCACAGTCGCAAGTGGTTTCTTGTTAGACAGAGCTATATCGTTTGTGTTGACTCACCTGAAAATATGAACATATATGACGTTTATCTGGTCGACTCTAAATTCAGCATTGTTTCTAAGAGAAATGCATTGAAGCAGATGAGCTCTAAAAATAAAAAGGCTGAGATTGACCTGACGGTGGAATCCCAGCCTGGGAAGCACCACACACTTACGTTGCATACGTCGGAACGAAAAGTGCGGCTGTTCTCACGATATCAGTCGGTGATGAAACAATTTGAGGACTCAATCAATGAAATGTTGAGGCAAACACTGTGGTACGAGAAAAAACGGTTTAATAGCTTTGCCCCTGTCCGAACAGGCGTCTTCGCACAGTGGCTGGTCGATGGGCGTGACTACATGTGGAACGTATCAAGAGCTATTAACATGGCAAAAGATGTGATTTACATACATGACTGGTGGCTGAGTCCTGAGCTCTACATGCGCCGCCCGGCTTGCATCAGTCAGAAATGGAGACTTGACAGGCTACTTCAAAAGAAGGCAAGGGAGGGCGTCAAGGTGTTCGTGATTGTCTACCGAAATGTGGAGGCAGCTGTGCCCATCGATTCCGAGTATACCAAGTTCTCACTCCTAAATCTTCATCCCAACATCTTCGTCCAGCGGTCACCGAATCAGTTCAAGAAGAACCAGTTCTTTTTCGCTCACCATGAGAAGATCTGCATCGTAGACCATGACGTTGCTTTTATGGGCGGCATTGATCTTTGCTTTGGACGGTGGGATTGTCCACAGCATCCCATTGTGGACGACAAACCAACCGGCTTCGAACCATCTGAGTTGCCAAAGGACTCTGAACATGTGCAATTGTTCCCAGGCAAAGACTATTCAAATCCTCGAGTTCAGGACTTCTTCCGACTCAACGAACCTTACGAAGAGATGTACGATAGGGGCAAAGTTCCCAGAATGCCTTGGCACGATGTAGGCATGCAGGTTGTTGGTCAACCAGCTCGAGATTTAACCCGACATTTTGTCCAGCGATGGAACTATTTGCGTCGGGGACGAAAGCCAACGAGGCCTTTGCCCTTCTTACTCCCTCCCCCTGATGCAAAGTTTGAAGACCTCGAGGCCCTTGGACTCTCTGGTACTTGCGAAGTCCAAATCCTCCGATCCGCCTCTGCATGGTCTTTGGGCATTGATCAGACGGAACACAGCATCCAGACAGCCTATATCAAGATGATTGAAGACTCGGAACATTTCGTCTACATGGAAAACCAATTTTTTATCACAAGCACAGAAGCTTATGGCACAAAGATTGTCAACCGCATTGGCGATGCTTTGGTCGACCGTATCATCCGAGCTCATGAAAATGACGAGGACTGGCGATGCGTCATCATTATTCCTCTCATGCCAGGGTTCCAGAACACAGTCGATGAGCAGGAAGGGACAAGTGTCAGACTGATTGTTATGTGCCAGTACCGAAGTATTTGCCGCGGCGAACAGTCTATCTTTGGACGGCTCCGGGCAGTTGGAATTGAGCCGGAAGACTACATCAGCTTTTTCTCGCTTCGCCAATGGGGCGTCATGGCCAACGATGTCCTCGTCACTGAGCAGCTCTACATTCACGCCAAGACTATTATTGTGGATGACAGAGTAGCGCTCATTGGTTCTGCTAATATTAATGAGCGTTCTATGGTTGGATACCGAGACTCGGAAGTTGCTGCGATCATTCGCGACACTGACATGATATGGTCTACTATGGCCGGAAAGCCATACAGAGTCGGGCGGTTTGCTCACACTCTCCGTCTGCGCCTGATGCGAGAGCACCTCGGCCTAGACGTTGATGAGATCCTGGAACAAGAACGAGACCAAGAAGGAACCAATGATGCTTTTGAACACGAAATGGACGGCATATATGAGGACGATGGTGATGACGATTTGGATGATGTTGAAAGCACAAGCCACAACCGCGGGAGACATCCGGAGAAACCCTTCAACCTAACGCGTCACCATAGTATCAATCATGAAGTAGACGTGAAAAATGCAGATCTACTTCACGACGTTTCTTCCTCCAAAGGTAAAGAAACTGAAAGGGATTCTCGAGTCACTGGAAACAAGCGGCATGAACTGGACGTTTCTGGATATGGTCCAGACCACTGGAAAGCGGCAGAAAAGGCTGGTATCGATGAGGGACGAGATTCGGTGATCATCAATGGCCGCGAAGTCCTTCTTCATGAGGTTGGTAATGAGAGGAAAAGAGATTTGGAATCGCCTCAGGCGTCTGCTACGTCAGGCTTTACCCCCAATAGGCATAGTCATATCCAAGAGCCTTCCGACGAGAGAGCCTCGACTCCTCTACTAGTTCACCCGGGGAACAGAGAAATTCCGGACGCTCAAGGTCATCCCACACTCGCTCATCTAACTGCTTTGCCTGTTCTCGATGACACAAATATTGGCGGTCCCCCGGCTCATATTGATCCTGCTTCTGGCCGTGCCGTGAGTGGCAGTTTCCATCCAATGGCATCAGATATTCGACCGGCCCTCATTGACAAGGACTGTATGCTTGACCCGGTCAGTACTAACTTCATCGATGATGTGTGGAATCGTGCTGCAAGAAACAACACTATGCTATATCGCAGAGTGTTCCGCTGTATGCCAGATTCCAAGGTTGGCACCTGGGCCGAATATCGTGAATACGTGGAGTATGGCGAGAAATTCCGCGCTAGCATGGAAGGAAAGCCCGTCAACGAGGGATCTGAAGTGCCAGCTGAGGCAAGCCAACAGCGAGTACCAACAGCGACGAGCACACACCCGGATATTCAGGCCAAGGCAAATGATGATACTGCAGAAAGGGGCACAGAACAAATAGAAAATCCCAAGATCCAACTGTCCGAGGCAGATGGCGATGCAAATGAGAAACAAACACCTCGAGATGGGAATAGTGAGGATTCGGCTCGCCAGCCACAACCTGTCGATGGTTCTACAGATCGCCCAATGTCTTTAGAACCACCGTCACCAGTCTATCCTCCTGGCGATGTGCCTTTCCCAACCATTGATATGTCGCCGTCTAAGAACATAGGCCGAAGCAAGAGCAAGGACCGTAGAACGACCTTTTCGACGCAGGAGAAGACTTCAGCGAAAGAAGCTGGTGCAAATGCCAGTCCAGCCAAGCCGCGACGCCGCCGAGCAACGACGAAGGGCAGTCGACGTGGTTTCTCAATCGAGGATATGCCATCACGCGCGGATTCTGAAGAGCTTTTGAAATTGGTGCAAGGGAATCTCGTCGAGTTTCCCTATGATTGGCTCCTGACTGAGGAGCATAATGGCAACTGGGGTTATCAGGTGGATGGAGTGGCGCCAATCGCTATCTAGTAAGTCAGGTCATAAAGATGCTTGGGATGAGATCTATGCTAACTATCATACAGCAACTAATCAAGTGGTACGGTTATCCCATACATATATATACACTTCGAAAGAGCATAACTGCGGATCTTTATATGCATATTCAGCGTGGTTAGCATTTTTAGTATTTGGGGAATGTTGTTGTTTAAACGCCGGGAAAAAATCAACTTATAAAAAAGCAGTCATTATTACGCCTTTTGTTCTCTCTTGCTGCTCCAAATTGGAAGTTTCAAATGAAGCTTCAAGAAATATTTCGTTCTGCTGGCTCACCATATATTGTAAATTAAAAAAAAAAAAAAAACCATCGAGCATATATCTTACACATCAATCATGTCACGTATTGTCCACACTTTGCTTCCCTTCCCTGTGCCTGCTATCTGCCTCATACCTTCTCACTCACAAGTATTGCGCCCCGGCATCCTGCCCGTATAAGGTTCGTGAGTAGCCAGTGGGGCTCTGCCTTTTTTGCGTCATGCTCTACAGCATGGTCTAGATGCTCCAGCTCCTCATCCCGTATTCTCCTCAGAGTCCTGACTAACTGGTTGATTTCGTCGCCGACATCATACCCTTCCGCCTCCCACTCGGTAATCATCTCCAATAGGGACCGTATCTGCTCGTTGTAATGGCTGCCGATTTCCGTCTCAACCGCCTCTGTGCAAGCCATGGCGGCCTCGCGACCCATCAGCGCCGTAGACCACCCTAGGCCAGTCGCCAGGACGGACCACAGCGGGTATAAGGCCGTAGGCCGGACGCGGTGTTTGTGGAGGAGGTCGTTGAAGGTGGCGAGGTGGGCGGCTTCCTGATCGTACATGTGGGCCATGAGGGGCCGGAGGTGAGGGTGTCTGCGGACGAGGGTGGGTGTCTGGGCTTTGTAGATGAGGGTGGCGGCGAGCTCGCCGGCTTGGTTGACTCGGAGCTGTAGAGGGGTCGTTAGTTAGCGGACATTGTCGCAAGAGGCCGTAGGAGTTGGAATTGGAATTGGAATTGGAATTGAATGAAATGAAAGAGGTTAAATTGAAGGCGCTTACGGCGGAGGAGAGGTAGTCGCGCTGTGCTTGGCTGAGTGGCTTCAGTTTCTTTGTGCCATTTGAGGAGCTGGGTGCGTCGTTGGATGGAGCTTGCTGAGTGGGAGAGCTGGTTGTTGAATGACGCCGGATACCTTGCGTAGCGCTTAATGATTTGCAGAGGCGGCTTGCTGGCCTGACTAGACATCTTGTCGGCGCCATGATGAGGATACGGCAGCGATTTGCTGGGAAGGGCTGTTGTGGAGGTTCTACCAACAGGTAATTAATTATTTTGGTAGGTGAAGTTGTTGCGACTGTGAAATAAGCGTAGTCAGCAGCTTTTGCCCGTCTAGCTCCTCCACCATTTAGACCCCCTCCACCAGTTCTACTCACCGCTGTGTCGGCCGCCAGCTGCTAATGTGCTAGGAAGCAGCCACTTGTATGCAGCTTGGTTATTTTTGTTGTTGGTTGAGGGTCTCTTGCATTATGTATATAAAACTTTGTTTTTCTACCTTGCATATTAATTCACGTGTGTCTCTACCACTCTAGATGTGATCTTTCCAAGCCCAGCATGGCGATTCAGTTCTGCGGACCCTGTGGAGACACGCTCCCAGTCTCACTTAACAAGGAGGTCACATGCGACTGCTGTGGCACAATCAATAAAAGTACACAGACGATAGACGTCAAATGGGTGTATTAGCGACACCATGGCTAACTCTTCATAGACAAATTGCTGAGCATAGTCACCGTCTCTTCCACCGACAAGTTCCCCTCTGAACTACGGCAGAAACGGCAGGCCATCGTTGTGCCAACCCGTATTTCAGCCATAGACACTTGGTCTACCACAGATACGCAGTGCCCAAAGTGCCATGCCAAAGAAGTTCGGTATACGGCGCTTCAGCTGAGGAGTGCCGATGAGGGAACGACTATGTTCTATTTTTGCCCAGTGTGTTCAGAGAAGTGCGTGTGCGTCATTATGGTGGTTGTGAATCGTTTACTGACTGATGCTGGATTAGATGGAATGAGGATAATTGATAGGCAGGGATCCAAGCTCAGATGGATGGTACACGCTTATAACGATCCACATTGTTTCTGGGGAAGTGATGGGAAGTCTTTTTGCTGAACCAACTGTTTACAGCTTCATATTGATATACCAGGGTGGAAGAGGGCCAGGGTTACAAAAAAAACAACAGACTGAGGTTCAATTGATGCTTGCAAGACATCGCCCAGGCTTTGAGTAGTTATATATCAGTGATGGATTTCATAATCACCTAGATTCGGTACGCAGCGCCTTTCGCGAACTGAAGAATCTGGGGTCGTCTAACACCGGCAGCAGCACAGCTAGGCCTACCGGTAATGTGGCCATCCTCATAGGTAGTATTATTGGGTTATTAAGTTATTGAGATATAGCTCGTGTCTTTGTAGGAACAACCTACTGCATAACGCTGTTTTACTGGTTTACATAAGTTCTGGCTGTGGCGGATAACAAGTCTTAGAACATAGCAAAATAGCCTACACCAGGATTGCACAGGCTAACACTATTGGTTGCTGTGCCGCGGGTGTCGGATAAACGCTTCGCCGAAGCGCAGCGCAACTGGTTCTAGGGCCAATGGGGCGTCGCGTTGGCAGTAAGAAGAAACCTGGGCAAGTCTGCGAGGGCTGAGTGCCTTCTGTCCTTTCCTTTTCACTCTTCCATTGTCGTCTCTGTCTGGTGCAAGGGGTTGTGATCGTGATCCTTCTGGCTCCATTCGACGTTTGTTGCGCCAAATTTCTCCCTTCCCTTCGAGCCCACCGACGTCCATTGGATCTCCCGATCGCCGCGAGCTGCTCGCGTCCGGTGTTGCTAAAGGTTGGCTGTTCTTGCCACCTCCTAGAACCGATCCTTTTGCCCACAGTCCCATCGAGAGTCAGAGTGGTTTCATCATGGCTGATATCGACGATGAGCTCCTCGCCCTCGCCGGTGGGGATTCAGATGATGAGGGATCTGTGAATGTGAGCAGGGAGGCGTCAGGGTCGCCGCCGCCTGCGAAGACAGAGAAGAAGGCAAAGCGGCGGTCAAGGCAGGATGACTCGGAGGAAGAGGGTGAGGCGTAAGTGAACATGCCATCTCCTATTGTGTTATCAGGTCAATCTGGGTTTCCCTTGGGACAATGGGCATTCAAGATCCGATAGGATGTGACTGGCTCAGTCGCATCACCATTGCCAGCTGTCAGACAGTCGTTAACGCGCGATTTTTGTCTCTCCATTCAGGTCCTCTGCTCCTGCTTCACCAAATTCACTCGATTCAGCATCGATGGACGAGTCCGATTCTGATGCCGAGCCGTCGCGTGGTGCAAGCCGTGCGGCCGCTGCAGCCGCAGGCGATGATGACAAGTATCCTGTTGATGGCATGTTCATGAGCGAAGCCGAAAAGGCAGAAATTATGGCTATGCGAGAAGTAGAACGAGAGCAGATTATTGCAGATCGAGTCTCCGAAATCGAGCGCCAGCGCCAGAACCGCCTCCTACGGCAGATGGTCACCAACGTCGAGAACGAAGAGCGCAAGCAGGTGAAGAAGAAGCGAAGCGCCGACACCGCTGAACTGGAAGAAGGCTCGCGTAAGACGTCAAGGGCAAGGATCGGTAAGGGCGAGACACCCATGGATTCATTGCGCAGAGCACGAGCCGAGAAGCAGAGACGGCAGGAAAATAGAGATAGACGGAGAAATGAGTTTTCACCAAGAGGCCGCGACTCAGTAGAGCCTGAAGAAAGCGATGATGACTTTGGCCGGGGCCGTAGTCGTACACCGGAAAAAGAGACTGCTCGAGATCTTCCGCCTGCTGAAACTCGCGATTTCGATCGAGTTCGTCTTGGCAGGAATGAATTCGCGCAGGTTTGCTTTACCCCCGGATTTGAGTCTGCTATCACGGGATGCTACATCCGTATCGCTTTGGGGCCTCATCCGGAGACGGGTGTTGAGCAATACCGCATGGCACTCATCAAAGGTATGATTTGAGTCTTGAGATTCGTTCACTTCGTAATACTGACAAGAGCGTCGTATAGGCTTCACCACTAGCCGGCCATACGCCCTCACTGGCCCGAACGGTTCGTTTGTGACGGATCAATACGTAAAGGCAGCGCATGGCAAAGCCGTGAAAGAGTTCCCGTTCATCGCAGCTTCGAGTGGCAAGTTTACTGATGTAATACTCTCCTTCTGAATTATAACAATAAGGATTCGCTAATGGTTGTGTAGAACGAGCTAAATCGTTATAAGGCTACTTGCCTTAATGACAGCGTCACGTTGCCTACTAAGGCTTTTCTAATGGATAAAATCGATGACATTAATGGATTGATCAACCACAACTGGACAAATGAGCAGATTAAAGGGCGACTGGCACGAAGAAACGATTTGCGCCGGAGGTTCGACCCAGCTGAGCGCGAGAGGGTTGCCAGACTACACGAAGAAGCAGTACAGAGAGGAGACGACCAGAAAGCAGAAGAACTCCAAGAAGAACTTGACAAGCTCGGCAGCCAGCGATTGGCATTCAGGACGAGTCTTGGCCCATCCAAGAATCCAGAAGCTACAAAGGCGTCTTCAGAACAAGACAGGTTGGCTGAGCGTAACCGAGAGAATCGACGACTGAACCAGGAAGCTGTGCGCAAAGCCCAAATAAAGGAGAGAGTGAAGAACCGAGAGGTTGAGGAAGCCCTTAGACGGGGTGAAATGCTCCAGGAAGACCACTCACGACGATTGAGGACGAAAGCCAAGTTTGTGTACGATATAAACGAGAAGGTGGGCGAGATACCTGCAAGCGAGAAGGATACTGCCGCCAACACGCCGACCAATGGATCTACCAAAGCACCTTCATCGTCTCAAGTGCGGGACCACTTGGTAAAGCTTCAGGAGAAGCAATATTCTGAATCAAAGGGCCTGCCTACCATTCACAAGCCCCTGATGGACGATGATGTCATCGGGGCATTGGACCTAGAGGTTGACGTTGAGATTTGAAGCAAATTCTTTCTTTTTTTTTTGGGGGGGGGGGGGGGGGGGGGGGG